>CAXHJY010001459.1:7500-12500 GCA_964016885.1 Eledone cirrhosa | reverse complement strand
ACATAATACTTCATCATATATAAAGAGAGAGGAGAAAGAGCAATATATATAGAGAGAAGGATACAGTTACATCTTTACGTCATGTCATATCAATTTGAATTATCAATTCATATGAAATGGATAATAGAATGTAAATATCAATATTCATGAATGAGACATAGATATATAATATGAGAAAATAACTTTGTTCAATAATGACCATATGTTTAGTTTAAAACTCTGAGGTCAATGTACCAAAATTTGAGATAAACCTTCAAAAAATTACCCTATTTATAAAAATACGGAAATATATATGTATATATATATATATACGTATTTGTACTTTCTGAAAAAAGAAAAAGAGAAAGTTATGTCTAGCTCTAGTCAATAATATAGACATATACATGACTTTACGTGATCAGCTCTATAATTTCTTGTCATAAAAAGAATTTCTTGTGTTATAAAAAATTTCACTATATATATACATAAAAAATAAACGATTAATATTCATGCGCTCACATATATGATTACCGTTCATGTATTTAATATTATGCATATCTGTAACATATACATAACTATACCTATATATATATATATATATATATATACAAGATATCTGCGCGAGTATTCCAGCATCTCTATGCACACATACAGACCCATGAACACATAAAATAAACTCTATAAGCCTTCTATATGCATGTTAATATACATATGGCCTTTGTATAGAGATAATCAAATATCAATATACCAGCACAGAAACATCAAAACGCTAAAATATTTTCAACACACTATAGAGTATCTCAGGCCAAAAACAATATGCTTCATATATTTACCACAGAAATCTATCCTTCCAATTTTTCAGACAATATATTGCAAAGTCTTTTAGAAGCAATCAGAGTCAAAAAACAAAAATTATTTAACAAAAATTATTTAAAAGATTTAGAAGACCCAGTGGTTCTACAGCTACCCTTATATTTAGTATAGAAATTTATCTTGCGTAAAATTTATTTAATACATTGGGAGCATATACATTTTAGAGTAGTTTAATTACATCTTAGTTTATATTTATGAAGAAGGTTTAAAAAGAAAAAGGTGAAGGAATCGAAAGATTTATCGTCAGGTTACATACATTGATTAAATTTCTTAATTAATTATACTACATTTTAAATTTATATTTAAACGTTGAGTTCAATCTATGTCTGCAGCAACTGAATAAATTGCTCCTTAAATTAAGGGAATTTTTGGATTTTAATATAAAGAATATCTCCTCCACACAGAGATCACATGTCTCAGATGAGGAATTAAAAGGAATCCCTCTTGCGACAATATTCCAAAACATCGAATACTCAACATTATCTCGTTTAAGTTGCCAGAGTAGGCTTGATAGCGAAGTTGAGGATTTTTTGTTTGGATCTGTGAAAGAATTCTTATGATTATTGAAGCGAAGTTTAAATTCTGTCGAGGTGGAACCAACATAGTTGTAAGAATTTAAGTTAGTTTTAACATTACAATTGTATACTATATTTTTAACTAAGCAATTGTTATTTAACGGACAGTTAGATTTATTTCTACAGTTACAGTTATTTAATTGAATATTGTTTGGGTTATTATTGGTATTTTGGTTATGTTTTAAATTCCTATTATTAATTCTGTTAATATTTTGTGCTAAATTTTTGGTGGACGAGTAAGTTAATTTTATAGTATGTCTATTAAAAATTGAGTGATATTTATGTGTTCTAGGGAAGCATTTGTCAAGAGCATTAAAGAATAGTTTAGCAATATGGGTTTTAATATTTAGTGAAAAAGAGGGGGCAAACCATATTATATTTCTAGTTCTATTTCTTTTTCGGCTTTTGGAATTATTGTAATGTTTTCTATTATAGTTGTTAATGTTGTTACCGTAATTAAAATTGTTATTATTTTGGTTAGTTTGCTTATTATTATCGATGTACTTAATTTTATCACTATATCCTGCTCTAGCTAACGCTTCATTGTAATACTGCGCTTTTTCGTCAAAAATATTTTTATTAGAGGAAATTCTTGAGATTCGTTCTTGAACAGAGTTCACTATAGTATTTTTAACAGATCTGGGGTGATTAGAGTTAAAATTGACATGATTCAAGTTCTCATTTAGTTTGTGAAATGGATAGTGAAGACATGTGTTGAGATTTAGTGTTACATCTAGGAAATTGACTATTCTATGGTTATTCTCTATTTCTATTTTTAGATTAAGGTAATTAAAAAATTGTATAATTTGTTTTCTTTTTCTATTTAGTTCACAGTTATTATTTTCAATAAGTAAAAGCATGTCATCACGATATAAACCTCCGGTTACACCTGGTATTTTTCTATGCAGCGAATTAATTATAAATAGGCCCACAAGGTCCGTTACCTGAGCTGAGTCAGATGATCCCATAGTTATGTCGAAATTATTATCTCTATCTGCCCTAGTCCATAATTGGTTATTAAATTCTATCAATGTTTTCCTTGCCGATAATATAATGTGCATTTCATTGCTAGTTAGGTCTGTATGTTTAAATGCGTAATTTAGTGCCTTATTCAGTAGATTAGGAGTGATAGATGAATAGTAGTTAGCAATATCAAGTTGAATAAACTTATTATTATAGTTATATTTAATTTCTTTAAACCACTCAATAACCTCACCAGTCCCCTTCCATAACTTTAAGTAAGGTAAATTATGTAAGTTTTTAATTTGCTGTATTACCCTGTCTAGAATGTTTTTGCTAAGTTTTCCCAGGTCAGATTTTAGTTTCCATTTGTTTAATATCGTATATCTACTCCAAAAACTTGTGGAGTGCTTTATATCAGTTATAAAATATTTACTTGTTGTAACCCAACAATTTTAAATAAAACTTTTGCATATATGTATATACATATATATATATGTATATATATATATATATATATATATATATATATATATGTGTATATATATATGTATATATATATGTGTATATATATATGTATATATATATATGTATATATATATATGTATATATATATATGTATATATATATATGTATATATATATGTATATATATATATATGTATATATATATATATGTATATATATATATGTATATATATATGTATATATATATATATGTATATATATATGTATATATATATATATGTATATATATATGTATATATATATGTATATATATATATATGTATATATATATGTATATATATATATATGTATATATATATATATATATATGTATATATATATGTATATACATATATATATGTATATATATATATATATATATATATATATATGTATATATATATGTATATACATATATATATGTATATATATATAGTAATAATAATAAAATTGAAGACTAAAATCCAAAGAGGGCTCGATAAGGAAAATATATATCAAATATATAAGAACCGTAGAGCAAATATATTTTAATAAAAATGTATATGTATATATATATATATATATGTATATATATATATATGTATATATATATATATATATATATATGTATATATATATATTTCGTTTCTGAATTTGTTTAGCAAGATTCTTTATCTGAAATCGTGTGTTGAAACCGATATTGTTATACTTTGGGCAACATGACCCTCCCAAAGTATAACAATATATATATATATATATCATTATCAACGTTTAACGTCCGTGTTCCACGCTTGCATGGGTTTGGACGGGAGTATTCCCACTTGAGGCAAGAGTGATTGTCTTGCTCGCATAGGACTGTCTGGCAGGTTTTCTACAGGTTTTCTATGCCCTTCCTAACACCAACCACATTTACAGTGTGGGTCTGGGAGGTTTTTACCGTGTTGCCTACACGGCCACATTACAGCGTGGACTGTCTGTTTTTTTGTCGTGACACCTACACGATCTCATTTGTTTCGGCCTGGATGGTGTGGCACCAACATAACTTTACATAGGAGGGGGTGGTGTGGATGGGGTGGGGGTGGTGGAACGGGGGTGTATTTTGTTAGAGATGCCTACTGGCTGTAGTAGGTTTTACTATGTATTTAGGTAATGCGGGTCTTATCTATTACTGAGTACCGCCAAAGGTCTCGGTCCAGTGACATTGTCTTGGAGAGGTGTAAGTGTGTGAGGTCGGAGTTTATCAGCTTGTCCCAGGATTTTCTAGGTCTGCCTATTCCGTGGCTACCGTCTATCTTTATTGCCCTGCACTTTGTTATACAGCTGTCGACTTTCATGCGCATCATGTGTCCATAGCCTTCTCTCGAGTAAACAACATCTGATCCCTCTTATTTCTAATTTTTTCTTTAGTTCGTTTATGCTTTGCCGTTCATGTATATTACTATTACACATCCAGCGGAGCATGCAAGCTTCGTTCCTCTCTAGTCTGCGTATATCCTCTGCACACAATGCCCAGGTCTCACTGCCATGCAACATTGCTGTTCGTATGCAGGCATCATACAACCTGCCTTTCATTTTTAGGGAGAACCCTTTAGCAGCTAATAGTGGTATAAGCTCTCTGAACTTTTTCCATCCAGTTCTGACTCTAGCTACTGTACTTTCAGAGCACCCTCCCCCACTGCTGATTTTGTCACCCAGGTAACTATTTCTATAGAGCCCTCTGCGCAGTTGTAAGAGCTAGTATTTTGTCGGCACTTGCTGCTACTTATTGCACCAGAGCACCGCCCACATGTAAAATCTATGTTCTTAGTTAGCTTACCTGTGATCCCACTACGTCTTTTATGCACCCATACTTTGCATTTGGGACATAAAATGGAGTTTCTACCTACGCCTTTCCTACACACTGAGTATGGCCATTTCTCGGAAGGGACCGGCGCCTTATTTTCTTTCCTACAAACTAGAACTTTAGTCTTAGCCAGGTTAATTTTAAGGCCTTTTGATTCTAGGCCGTGCTTCCATGTTTGGAATTTCTTCTCTAGCTCGGCCATTGATTCAGCTATGAGTGTCAAGTCGTCTGCGTATAGGAGTTCCCATGGGCAGCCGGTCTTGAACTCCTCTGTTATAGCCTGAA
>CAXHJY010001458.1:10000-17500 GCA_964016885.1 Eledone cirrhosa | reverse complement strand
TCCGGACTGCCCGGCACTATAAAAGACAGATTCTATGAGACACTGTTGCTAACTACCTCCCAAATATCTGACAGTGACTATATAATTATTGCAGGCGACCTAAATGGTCACGTTGGACAACATTGTGACGGCTACGACGAAATCCATGGAGGCTATGGGTTTGGCACTAGAAATGAGGAAGGCTCCAGAATCCTGGAATTCTGTGATGCAAATAACCTAACTATCTGTAACACTAACTTCAAAAAACATGACAATCACCTGATCACCTATAGATCCGGGGAACACACAAGCCAGGTAGATTATATCCTTACCAGAAGACGTGACAGAGTGTCTGTTGTAAACACTAAATCCCTCCCCCATGAAGAATGCACCTCCCAACATAGACTGATAATTAGCGACCTCATAGTCAGGACGAGACGTACTCGACAGCAGAAGAGGACTATCCTCAGGAGGAAAATATGGAAACTAAAGGACCCCACAGCCAGAAATAAATTTCAAAGCATATTACTTGATGCTTTCGACAGTAAGGAAGAGCATCTAGAATCGGACAATATAGAAGGACAGTGGGAATTTCTGAAAGCAAACCTGCTGTTGGCGACAGACGAAGTCTGTGGCTGGAGCAGGCCTGTAGGCAGGAGGAGAGTAACATGGTGGTGGAACAGTAGGGTGGAGGGGTCAATTAAGGCCAAAAAGCAGGCTTGGAAAGTATGGCGGGATGGGGGAAGTAGAGTAGACTATCAAGTGGCCAGGAGGGAAGCTAGGAGAGAAGTGTACTTAGCAAGAAGGGAAGCTGAGGAAAGAAAGTTCAAGCATGTTCTACAACGCGATGACCAAAAACGTGAGGTGTTCAGGATTGCTAGGCAATGCGTCAAGGAAAACCGTGATATTGTCGGGGAGAAGTGTGTACTTAACGATGATGGCATACTTGCCATCACCGACACTGATAAGAAGGTAGCTTGGAAGTGTCACGATGAAAGGCTACTAAATGAGGAGAACAAATGGGAGAAAGACAGTCTCCCCCATATCGACCCAATAGAGGGACCAGCAGTGTTAGTCGAGGGGAGTATAATAAGTAAGGCAATCAAGGATATGAAGACGGGCAAGGCGGCTGGGCCTTCGGAAATAGTTGCTGAGATGCTGAAGGCATCTGGCACGGTGGGACACACCATGGTCACCCGCATAGTTAACCAAGTCGTACAGAATGGGGTTGTTCCGAAGGACTGGCATAGCAGCATCATCGTTAACTGTTATAAGGGTAAAGGAGACGCCCTAGATAGGAGTAACTATAGAGGCATTAAATTAATCGACCAGGTCATGAAGGTCACGGAAAAAGTAATAGCGCAACTAATCAGAGAGAGAATTGACCTAGATGAAATGCAGTTCGGGTTTGTGTCGGGCAAAAGCACCACAGACGCTCTTTTCATAGTACGACAACTACAGGAGAAGTACCTAGCTAAAGGTAAACCCCTCTACTTAGCTTTTGTCGACCTGGAGAAAGCCTTCGACAGAGTCCCCCGCTCCATTATCTGGTGGGCTCTTAGAAAACTAGGCGTTGACGAATGGCTTGTGAAGGCTATACAAGCCATGTATAAAGAAACAGTCAGCAAGGTTAGAATTAACAACGAATATAGTGAAGAGTTTAGCGTAAAAGTTGGCGTCCCCTACTATTTATTATTGCCCTTCAGGCTATAACAGAGGAGTTCAAGACAGGCTGCCCATGGGAACTCCTATACGCAGACGACCTGACACTCATAGCGGAATCAATGGCCGAGCTAGAGAAGAAATTCCAAACATGGAAGCACGGCCTAGAGTCAAAAGGACTTAAAATTAACCTGGCTAAGACCAAAGTTCTAGTTTGTAGGAAAGAAAACAAGGCGGCGGTCCCTTCTGGGAAATGGTCGTGCTCGGTGTGTAGGAAAGGCGTAGGTAGAAACTCCATTTTATGTCCTAAATGCAAAGTATGGGTGCATAAAAGATGTAGTGGGATCACAGGTAAGCTAACTAAGAACATAGATTTTACATGTGGCCGGTGTTCTGGTGCAATAAGTAGCAGCAAGTGCCCACAAAATACTAGCTCTTTCAATTGCGCAGAGGGTTCTATAGAAATAGTGGACAGCTTCCGTTACCTGGGCGATAAAATCAGCAGTGGGGGAGGGTGATCTGAAAGTACTGTAGCTAGAGTCAGAACTGGTTGGAAAAAGTTCAGAGAGCTTATACCACTATTAGCTGCTAAAGGGTTCTCCCTAAAAATGAAAGGCAGGTTGTACGATGCCTGCATACGAACAGCAATGTTGCATGGTAGTGAGACCTGGGCATTGTGTGCAGAGGATATACGCAGACTAGAGAGGAACGAAGCTTGCATGCTCCGCTGGATGTGTAACAGTAATATACGTGAACGGCAAAGCATAAACGAACTAAGGAAAAAATTAGAGATAAGAGGGATCAGATGTTGTTTACTCGAGAGAAGGCTGCGTTGGTATGGACACGTGATGCGCATGAAAGTCGATAGCTGTATAACAAAGTGCAGGGCAATGAAGATAGACGGTAGCCACGGAATAGGCAGACCTAGAAAAACCTGGGATGAGCTGATAAACTCCGACCTCACACACTTACACCTCTCCAAGACAATGTCACTGGACCGAGACCTTTGGCGGTACTCAGTAACAGAGAAGACCCGCCTTGCCAGTAGGCATCTCTAACAAAATACACCCCGTCCCGCCACCACCCCCACCCCATCCACACCACCCCGTTCTATGTAAAGTTATGTTGGTGCCGCGCCATCCAGGCCGAAACAAATGAGATCGTGTAGGTGTCACGACAAAAAAACACACAGTCCACGCTGTAATGTGGCCGTGTAGGCAACATGGTAAAAACCTCCCAGACCCACACTGTAAATGTGGGTGGTGTTAGGAAGGGCATCCAACTGTAGAAAACCTGCCAGACAGTCCTATGCGAGCAAGACAATCACTCTTGCCTCAAGTGGGACTACCCCCGTCCAAACCCATGCAAGCGTGGAACACGGACGTTAAACGTTGATGATGATGATGATGATGATACATATATACATATATATATATATATACATATATACATATATATATACATATATATATGCATATATATATATATATACATATATACATATATATATATATATATATATATACATATATACATGCATATATATATATATATACATATATACATACATATATATATACAGATATATATATATACATATATATATACATATATACATATATATATACATATATATATATATATATATACATATATACATATATATATACATATATATATATATATATACATATATACATGCATATATATATATATATACATATATACATGCATATATATATATGAGGGTGCATATATACATGCATATATATATATGAGGGTGCTCTGAAAGTACAGTAGCTAGAGTCACAACTGGATGGAAAAAGTTCAGAGAGCTTATACCACTATTAGCCGCTAGAGGGTTCTCCCTAAAAATGAAAGGCAGGTTATATGATGCCTGCATACGAACAGCAATGCTGCATGGCAGTGAGACCTGGGCATTGTGTGCAGAGGATATACGCAGACTAGAGAGGAACGAAGCTTGCATGCTCCGCTGGATGTGCAATAGTAATATACGTGAACGGCAAAGCATAAACGAACTAAGGAAAAAATTAGAAATAAGAGGGATCAGATGTTGTTTACTCGAGAGAAGGCTACGTTGGTACGGTCACGTGATGCGCATGAAAGACGACAGCTGTATAACAAAGTGCAGGGCAATAAAGATAGACGGTAGCCACGGAGTAGGCAGACCCAGAAAAACATGGGACGAGCTGATAAATTCCGACCTCACACGCTTACACCTCTCCAAGACAATGTCACTGGACCGAGACCTTTGGCGGTACTCAGTAATAGAGAAGACCCGCCTTACCTAAATACAAAGTAAAAACCTACTACAGTCAGTAGGCACCTCTATCAAAACACACCCCCGTCCCACCACCTCCACCCCACCCACACCGCCCCTTTCAATGTAAAGTTATGTTGGTCCCACAACATCCAGGCCGAAACAAATGAGATCGTGTAGGTGTCACGACAAAAAACACACAGTCCACGCTGTAAATGTGGCCGTGTAGGCAACACGGTAAAAACCTCCCAGCCCCACACTGTAAATGTGGTTGGTGTTAGGAAGGGCATCCAGCTGTAGAAAACCTGCCAGACAGTCCACGCTGTAATGTGGCTGTGTAGGCAACACGGTAAAAACCTCCCAGCCCCACACTGTAAATGTGGTTGGTGTTAGGAAGGGCATCCAACTGTAGAAAACCCGCCAGACAGTCCTATGCGAGCAAGACAACCACTCTTGCCTCAAGTGGGAAAACCCCCGTCCAAACCCATGCAAGCGTGGAACACGGACGCTAAACCTGATGATGATGATGATGATATACATATTTCAATCGAGAGGTTGTGAGTTCAATTCTCAGACCGGGTGATGTGTTGTTTCCTTGAGCAAGACACTTTATTTCACATTGCTCCAGTTTACTCAGCTGTAGAAATGAGATGATAGGGACTGGGGTCCATATCATTCCACTGCAAAGTGGTCGTGGAGGTGCCACGGCAAAAAAGCACCCAGCACTCACTGTAAATGAGGTTGGTGTTAGGAAGGGCATCCAGCTGTAGAAATCAAGCCAGAATCAGTTCCCGTCCCACCCTTGCAAGCAGGGAAAAAGCGGACGTAAAATGAAATGATGATGATGATGATGATGATACATACATATATATATACATATATACATATATACATACATATATATATACATATATACATACATATATGTATACATACATACATATATATATATACATACATATATGTATACATACATATATATATATATACATGATGGCTGCCCCCTCGTTATCGAGTATGGCCATTGCACAAGAAAAAAAAACAAATAATAATAATAATAATAATAAATAAATTTTTTAAAAAAAAAAAAAAAAAGGGAAAAGATATATATATATATATTTATATATATATATATATATATATATATATATATACACACACATACACATACATACATACATATACACACACACATACATACACATACACTCACACATATATACATACATACATACATACATACATACATACATACATACATACATACATGATGGCTGCCCCCTCGTTATCGAGTATGGCCATTGCACAATAAAAAAAAAAAAATAAATAAATAAAAAAAAAAAAATAAAAAATAATAATAATAATAATAATAATAATAATAATAATAATAATAATAGCAATAATAATAATAACGACAACAACAATAATATACATATTCATATATATATACACACACACGCACGCACATAAGCATATCTACACACACACACACACACACACACAAACACACGATAGCAACTAACAGTGCTGCGATCGAATGTGGCTTTTTAGCCCAGCCAATGATCCAAAATGTCTTGCACAGAGTCGGCAACCAAAACATTTACTGGGAATAGTCGGCTGTGGTTGGAGTTCGTGTACTTTTGCATGTCGCTTGAGTCCTCCTGCTGATTTACATTCTCTACCACATGTTTGGCAAGCATGATGAGTAGCATCTCCAACAGCAGCCTGGTAGTCAACCACTGGTCTTACTTTATGACTGCGAAGATGACTTTCGAGTCCAGCTTTGCTTAGGCAGAGTCTCGCACAGACGCTGCATGTCAGAAACATAGGAGGACCCTCGCCGTCTGGAAGTGCAACAGCAATACCCTTCCTCACGTCCCGCTTTACTTTCTCGTGTGCGATTCGAGATGCCTCAAAGGCAACTTTTCCCTCATATACAGTCTTTCTCCATTTATTACGATCAGCAGCAATATTTTCCCATGTATCAGCAGAGATGTTAGCGTCTTTCAGAGAGGCCTTCAAGGAATCCTTATACCTCTTTTTTGGTTTATGTGGCGGTCGTTTTCCTTTAACCAACTCTCCATAGAAGAGTTGTTTTGGTATTCTAGAATCCTTCATCCTGGCAAGGTGACCACTCCAACGGAGTCGCTGCTTAAGCACAAGAGCTTCTATACTGTCACACATAGAGCTTTCCAAAATCTCGACATCACTGATGTGGTCCCTCCAGCGAACGCCATGTATCCGTCTGAGACACATCTGATGGAAACGCTCCAATTGCTTAAGGTGGCGTCGATATGTGACCCAGGTCTCGCAGGCATAAAGAAGACAAGAGAGTACACATGCCCTGTACACCTTTACCTTTGTCCTCCTGCATATGTCTCGCCGACCCCAGAGTCGCCTTTCTAGCTTTCCGAAAGCATCACTTGCTTTCCTAATCCTAAGTGAGATTTCACTGTCAAGGTTGCCGTATCGATTGACAGTGCTTCCCAGGTAGACAAACTGATCAACCACTCCAAGTCGTTTGCCATACACATAGATGTTTGGTTCAGTGTACTGCCTACCAGGTGCAGGTTGGTACATGACGACGGTTTTCTTGAGACTGACAGTCAAACCCAGGGCAGTGCAAGCGTCAGAAAATACATTCAAAATGTGCTGCATATCACTCTCTGTGTGCGCTACAAGATCGCAATCATCTGCATACAAGAGGTCTCTTATGACTGATGTAAATACTTTTGTCTTCGCAGCAAAGCGCCTGATGTTAAATATGCTGCCTGAGGTTCGATATCGGATGTAAACACCATGCTCGCAATTCCTGAATGCAATACAGAAAACCATTGCAAAGTATATGGCAAACAGGGTCGGTGCTGGAATATCCCCCTGTTTCACTCCATTTTTTACTGAGATAGGCTCCGACATGTTACCTCCGACATTAACCCAAGCCTTCATGTCGTCATGGAAAGACCTAACTAAAGCAAGGAACTTATCAGGGCAACCAAGTTTCTGGAGAACCTTCCATAATGCATCTCTGTTGACAGTATCGAAAGCCTTTGTCAGATCGACAAAAACCTGATACAGATCCAAGCCCTGTTCAATGCACTTCTCCTGGAGCTGTCTAGCTGAGAAGATCATATCAGTAGTGCCGCGTCCAACACGAAAACCAGATTGACTTTCAGGAAGGACACAATCTGCAATGTGTGTCAGCAGACGGTCCAGAAGCACCCTACATAAAACTTTCCCCACGACAGAAAGCAATGATATACCTCTGTAGTTCCCACAATCATTCCTGTTACCCTTTCCCTTGTACAAGACCACCATTACTGCATCTCTCCAGTCCTCAGGCACGGATTCATTAGCCCATATCCTTCCAAACAGAGAGTGAAGATGTTGCAGGAGTCTCTCACCACCATATTGTAGGAGCTCAGCATGTATGCCATCCATACCTGGAGATCTTCCACTGTTCAGCTTCGAAATAGCCACTGCAACCTCCACAAGTGTCGGAGGCTCTGCGAGAGCTACTTTCACAGGACTTTCCGGAATGAGATTGAGGAAATCTTCACTGACGACAGACGGCTGATTCA
>CAXHJY010001456.1:57500-80000 GCA_964016885.1 Eledone cirrhosa | reverse complement strand
GCTTGCGACGCGTCAAACGTTGGTATTGGAGCAGTCCTGTTTCATCGCTATCCTGATGGAAGCGAGCGCCCAATATCCAATGTGTCCAAGACTCTTACTTCTGCACAGCGTAACTACGGATAAATTCAAAAGGAAGCCCTGGCCATCATATTTGGCTTGCAGAAGTTCTATCAGTATCTGTACGGACATCAGTTTATACTCGTAACTGACCACAAGCCACTGACATCACTGTTCAGTCCGAGGAAAGGGACGCCACTTCTCGCTGCTAACCGACTAGCACGGTGGGCCCTGTGGCTAAACCAGTTTGACTACATCATCGAATATCGGAAAACAGCGGATCATGGCAATGCAGATGCCCTCAGTCGCTTGCCATTTGGTAATGACTTTGACAGGAAGGAAAATGGTGAAGACATGGACATGGTGTGCGCCATCAAAGCTCTGTCTTCAAGTCCAACCTATCGATGCTAACGTCCTCCGTCAAGAGTCAGGGAAAGATCCAGTGATATCTACAGTGATACGCTACGTCCGTGAAGGCTGGCCACCAAAGAATACTGAGATCAATGACGAAGTCAATAAGTTCCGGAAGTTATCGGATTCACTCAGTATCTGCCACGGATGCCTTATCCATGGATCGAGAGTTGTGATTCCACATAGCTTACAGCCAAAGATCCTCAATCTTCTGCATCTCGGACACTTTGGCATGGAGCGCATGAAACAATTGGCAAGAACTGCTGTTTATTGGCCTGGTATCGATGCTGCTATAGAGAAAACCAGTCGACAATGTGATTTGTGTGGTGAACATCAAAACCAGCCATCCAAGTCTCCAGTTCACCCATGGATGTTACCTGAAAAGCCGTGGAGCCGCTTACACCGGGACCACGCAATAAATTTCATGGGCAGTAATTGGTTGGTGATCACGGATGCTTATTCAAATATCCATGCATTCATCCTACGTCATCCACGTCCTCCAGAGCCACTTTAGATCTGCTTGAAGAAGACTTTGCGCACTTCCGATTTCTTCACACGCTAATCACCGATAACGCACCAACTTTTGTTTCTGAGGAGTTCCAGAGCTGGTGCAAAGAATGTGGGATCACGCACCTGACAGGGGCACCTTACCACCCAGCTACCAACGGAGCAGCGGAACGTTTGGTGCAGACCTTCAAACAAGCTCTGAGGAAGACTTCTCTTCCGCCGAAGCGAGCACTTCAAGAGTTCTTGATGCAGTACCGGAGAACACCGACATCCAGTGGATTCTCTCCGAGTGAACTTTTGAATCACCGGCAGATACGGACAAGGATTGATTCTCTGCTGCCCTCGCCAGCACACATCGCTCAAGGCAAGCAGTCTAAGAAAGCATATAAGTCTCAGATGACTCCGGACTCGGCAGGTCTCGCTAAGGCAGTACAAGGCTGGAGATCCTGTGTATGCACTGTACTACGGACCTCGCCGAGACAAAGATCCCCGATGGGTACCAGCAATCATTAAGAAGTCATTGGGTACTCGCTGCTTCAACGTTAAGGTCATACCTCATGGCCCGGTGTGGAGACGACACTGGGAACAGCTGCAACCGCGGTACACTACTGAGGAAGACAATGAACCTGGTGATGCAGTAGACACTGTTTTTGAATTTGCAACAGATCACCCGATGGAGATCTCGGAAATCGTGCCACTAACTCCAAGACAGACCAGACACAAGACCTTATTGCCCGTTCCAGAGTATGGACCAGACAATCGAAGACGGTCCAAGAGAACTCGTAAACCCCCAGAGAGACTTTGCTGTTGATGCTTCTTTTGTCGCATCAATTTCGGTGGGGAGGTGTTGTATGGACTGGGAATCGAACTCACAACCTCATTGTTGTATGGACTGTTAAATTCGTTTTATTCAATTTACACGTGCTCACACATTTGCATATGAATCACGTGACCTGGGCAGTCAGTCAGCGTTGGTATTAAAAACTCGGTCACAGACTGATTCTCTTACTTTGTTATTCTGCTACTGTGAGGAGGGGCGTTTTGGTTCTTTCGTACAATACACAAATTATTTGATATAACTCGTTGTGTTTTCTCTGCGAGTACCGAGAGGAATACAACATCCATAGTGCTTTTACCTGGTACAAAGCCAAACTGCATTTCATCTCGATCAATTCAGTCTCTAATCAGTTGAGTAAGAACTCTTTCTGTGACTTTCATGACCTGGTCAACTAACTTAATGCCCCTATAGTTTCCTCTATGCAGGGCGTCTCCTTTGCCCTTGTAATATTTGACGATGATAATGCTACACTAGTCATTTGGTATAACCCCATTCTGTATTACATGGTTCACTGTCTGGGAGTTCTCTACTACCCCCCTCCTGCCATTCTTTCCAAGTCTCCTTTTTTCCCTTGATGGACCCCTCCACCTTACTGTTCCACCACCAACTCACTCTCCTCCTACCTAACTGTCTGCTCCAGCCACAGATTTCATCAGCAGCCTTCAACAGGTTAACTTTCAGGAATTCCCACTGTTCCTCTCTCTCTCTCTCTCTCTCTCTCTCTCTCTCTCTCTCTCTCTCTCTCTCTCTCTGGAAAAGAGTCAGGAACCTGACGGCTGAGCTGCAGCCATTTCGACAGCTAGGTCCGAATTGATCTAGCTGTCGAAACAGCAGGAGCTCAGCTGTCGGGTTCCTGACTCTTTTCCCTATTAACCACTCTACTACCCAAAGTATCGAGTACTCTGGTGCATTATGGTCCACCTGATATCTTACCACACCTTCTTTGTTATATATTTATATATATATATATAAAGTTCAGAGAGCTTATACCACTATTGGCCGCTAAAGGGTTCTCTCTAAAAATGAAAGGCAGGCTGTATGATGCCTGCATACGAACAGCAATGTTACATGGCAGTGAGACCTGGGCATTGTGTGCAGAGGATATAAGCAGACTGGAGAGAAACGAAGCTTGCATGCACCGCTGGATGTGTAATAGTAATATACGTGAACGGCAAAGCATAAACGAACTAAGGGAGAAATTAGGAATAAGAGGGATCAGATGTTGTTTACTCGAGAGAAGGCTACGTTGGTACAGTCACGTGATGCGCATGAAAGACGACAGCTGTATAAAAAAGCGCAGGGCGATAAAAATAGACGGTAGCCACGGAGTAGGCAGACCCAGAAAAACCTGGGACGACTTGATAAATTCCGACCTCACACACACCTCTCCAAGACAATGTCACTGGACAATGTCCCACTACCCCCACCCCATCCACACCACCCTTTCAATGTAAAGTTATGTTGGCACCACAACATCCAGTCCGAAACAAATGAGGTCGTGTAGGTGTCACGACAAAAAAACACACAGTCCACGCTGTAATGTGGCCGTGTAGGTAACACGGGAAAAACCTCCCAGTCCACACTGTAAACGTGGTTGGTGTTAGGACGGGCATCCAGCCGTAGAAAACCCGCCAGACAGTCCTATGCGAGCAAGACAACCACTCTTGCCTCAAGTGGGAAAATTCCCGTCCAAACCCTTGCAAGCGTGGAAGATGGACGTTAAATGATGATGATGATGATGATATTTAATATGATAAAACTTCTACAGGACTAGAACTGTTTCATTCGTAAGAAATCATCAGGAAGCTCCTGATGATTTCTCACGAATGAAACAGCTTAGATCCTGTTGTTGTCATTCTATGAGTGGTCAAGAATTGTACACGTCATCGGTATTTTTGGCCACTCATGGCCGTCCTATATTTGGTTCCCTTCATTTGCTACCTGTCAATCAAAGCTGTTTCTTAAATCAGAATTACTACTGTAGGAGGTAAGCGGTTGTATGATTGAACCACTCGCGCCCTGTCGCCACCCTCTCAACCTGTATTCGCTGCCCTCACCCATGTTTCACGCAGGCGTGATACATACGGGCACAATACACCCACAGCAATCACGTACACACCTGCAACTGTATTATATGCGACAATCAAAGTAGATATTGAATGTCCAGCGAATAGTTATAAAGAATTTTTTCAAGAATGGAAAAACATTTAACAGAACGTTTCATTTAGGTTTGTTGGTTCACGACTGGATAGATGAACAATAATAATTCTTAGGGGTATAAAAATCCTAGAAAATGCTATTTACATCATTTCTAAAAATAGCAAAACAATCGATGCTTTGAATAGGGCCAAATAGAAGTCGTTAGACATGCTCAACCAACCATAATGCTTAAACCAATCAGCTTCAGTAATCCAGTGAAACTATACACCGATTGGTCGAAATACAGTTTGCAAAATTTAGCATTCTGTAGCCGCTTTTCACTGTATATAAGGCACAACATTTACCCATCTCATTACAGTTGAAAATTGCAAACTTGACTGTCACCACAGAATATGAACCTGAAGATTGCGAAAGCATGAAAGTACTTGTTCAATTAATACTGAACACTCTACCATACTATTTCATTCTAATACCATTATAATTTTAAAGGATTGTAAATAAAACGAGTAAATCAGACAAAGTTGGAATTCCTTTTATTAATATAATCTTCTATACACAATCATACACACCCGTGTATATTTATTTTTATATATATATATATATATATATATAGCTTTTAAGCTATTTTGTAGTATCTCTGTTCAGGAACACACCATTTATATTAAATGTATCTCCTTGGAGCTTTGTAAAAGTCTGAGAGATTGGCTACATATGTTTTATATATATTTTTTTTTTTGTTTAGATGGAAGACAAAACAAAGAAGATGAATACAGAGATGAAGAAGAGAAAGAGAAAGATGAAGAACCGCACCGCACTGCACCACACCGCATTGCACAACACCACACTGCACCGCACCGCACTGCACCACACCACATCACACTGCACCGTGCCACATCACACCACACTTCACCACACTACTCCACACCACATCACACCACAACACAACATACCACTCCTCACTACATCACACCACACTACTCCACACCACATACGAACACAACACAACTCCTCACTATATCACACCACACTACTCCACATAAGAACACACCACACTATTCCACACCACATAACACCACACCACACCACATAAAAACACACCACACTACTCCACATAAGAACACACCACAATACTCCACACCACATAACACCACACCTCACTACATCACACCACATAAAAGCACACCACACTACTCCACTCCACATAAAAACACACCACACTACTCCACACCACATAACACCCAACATTTTTTCCTCATCTTTTTATCATGTGTTATCAACTAATCCGAACTCCAAGATGTTTGTTATTGACTCTCTCTTCATGGAAAACTTAGGTGGATGCACTTCTCTCATTTAACCCTAGAGTTTTCTCTAAGATTTTTCGTATGTTATCAACGAATATGACCTCCAAACCAGTTGGAAATGATTAGTTGTTCTAGGAAAAAGGAGGGGTAAAGCAGGTGGAAAAACCATTGTCGTTTTGTAGATATATACCCGAATGATTTTTCTTCGGTCTTCTTTTGAGTGCTATCAACTAATCTGACCTTTTAGTTGCTCTGAATCAATTTTTTTTCTGGGATTTGGAAACTAAAACTAAATTAAACATAAAATTAAATCTAGCCCCAACCCTAAACTCTAAATCTAAACCAAACCAAGCTAAATATAAATATAAACTTAACTCCATCCCTTAAACTAAACTCTAAACTATACTCAAACCATAAAACTAAACCCTAAACATTACCTCAACCCTAAAAGTAAACCCTAAACTTTACCCCAAACCTAAAAGTAAACCCTAAACTTTACCCCAAATCTAAAACTAAACCCTAAACTTTACTCCAAACCTAAAACTAAACCCTAAACATTACCCTAAACCTAACCCAGGGAAATAAGTTGATTGGAAGCATCTAGGAGGTCAGATTAATTAATAGCACAGGAAATAGCACAGGAAATAGCATAGGAAATAGCATAGGAAATAGCATAGGAAATTAATAGCAAAGGAAATATACCGAAAATGATTAAGTCCCACAACATGTGAGTGGGGTGTAGATCTGCAAAACTCTTCCCTTCTCCCTCTCCTCTTTCTCCAAAGCTAGTTGTTTTTGACTGGTTTGGAAGTCATATTCACTGATAACGCATGAAAATAGAATCAAAGAGAAAATTCCGAGTAAGCAGGGGTTATCCGGGTGAAGGGGGAACCACCTCACCCCGCCGTTTTCCTGGGGGGGAGGAAGTCAGTTTCAAGCATCTTGGAGATTGGATTAGTTGATAGCACATGAAAAATAGGAGGAAAAAATTTCACATCACATCTCACCACATCTCACCACATCTCACCACATCTCACCACATCTCACCACATCTCACCACATCTCACCACATCACATCACATCACATTTTACCACATCACATTTCACCACATCACATTTCACCACACCACATCTCACCACACCACTTCACACCACATCACATCTCACCACACCACACCACACCCCATCACATCACATGCCATCACACCACACGCTACCACACTACATCCACTACACTCCACTACACTATATCCCCCACCCTACATTGAACTACACTCCACTCCACCACACCACTGTCCACTACAATAAACCACACTCCACTACTCTACACTAGACTAGACAACACTACACCACTGTCCACTACACCACACCACTGTCCACTACACTAAACCACACTCCACTACCCTACACTACACTAGACTACACTAGACTACACTACACTACACTACACACCACACCACACTACACCACACTACACAACACCACACCACTTTCTATTTGACTGTTTTCTATTTTGTAGGTATGTCCAGTTACAGTAAGAGAAAGTTATTTCAAAGGATCTGAGTAAGTAAACACTTCATTGACCTTTTCATATGATTACACCTCAGTCTTAACTGAATTACCTGGAGATGGATGCTACATGTAATGTTAAAATTAGTTAAACACTGTTTCCCCCTTCTCATCACATGTGGATGCTACATGTGTATTGTTAACATTAATCTAACGTTGTCCCCCCCACCACCATATCATACCACACCACATCACACCATGTTGTACCACACCAGACCACATAACACCATGCTATACCATATATATATATATATGAGCTCCCCACTCGTTATATTAACTCTATCTCCTCGGTGTTTCGTGAAAGTCTGAGAGATCAGCTATATATTTGTTTGCAATTTTTTTTTCATATTTAGATGGAAAAGAAGAAAAAGACGACGAAGCAGCAGACAACTAAAATGACAACAAAGACAAAGAAGACACGGGAAACGAAGATGACGAAAAGAAGAAGAAAGTATGATCTCAGTTCAGTCTAAACCTAATGATTTATAGATATGATCTTAGTTCAGTCTTAACCTAATGACCTGTAGATACGATCTATTTAGGTTTAACTTAAACATTCAAAGATATTTGTAAATACTTTTGTTGATGTTTGACATTGTTTTTTAGTTATGAAATAGCTTATAAGCTACATTATAGGATCACAGTGCATGAGCACACTGCTCTTTAAATTAACTTTATCTCCTCAGCACTTTGTAAAGTCTGAGAGATAGGCAACATATGTTTTATATTCTTTGTTTTTGGTATTTAGATGGCAGAGGAGAAGATAAAGGCACAGAAGAAGTCAAAGGCACAGAAGAAGACAAAGGCACAGAAGAAGACAAAGGCACAGAAGAAGACAAAGGCACAGAAGAAGACAAAGGCACAGAAGAAGACAAAGAAAATGAACAAGAAGAACAATTATTATTACTATTATTATTGTTATTATTATTTGTATTATTATAATCAAACTAAGTCACACTACATCAACCTATACCATACAACACCACATTATCCAATACCACACTACGAAACACTGTACGACCTCACATCAGACCATGTTATGAAACACTATACCATACTACACTATACAACAATAGACAACACCACACAAGACTATGAAACACTATACTTTACCACACTATATCACACCACTCAAGTTAGAGAGGATCAACTTTTTTTCTTGGAAAGTAGAAAACCTAACTTTAAGCTAAATCCGAACTTTAAAAATAACACTTACCCTAACACTTGCACTCACACATGCGCTAACAGTGAACTTAGCGCTAACATGAAAACTAACACAAACACAAAATCTGAAAACTAACATTAAATAGAAAACTAACACAAACACTAACCTGAACACTAAAACTGACACTAACACTAACCTGAACACCAGCACTAAAACTAACACTACCGTAAACACTAACACTGACCTGAGCACTAACACTAAAAGTAACACAAACACTAATCTGAAAACTGATACTAACCAGAAAACTAAGCTAACATTAATTTCAACACTAAAACAAACACTAACGCTAACAGAGGTACTAACACAAATATTAACACAAAAACAAACACTAACACAAACACTAACACAATCTCTAACACTAACCTCAACACTAACACTAAAACTAAGATTAACTTGAACACTAACATAAACACTAATGCTAACACTAACAGAAATACTAATGCTAACATTAACGCTAACATTAACACAAAAATAAAGACTAACGCTAACACAATCACTAACACTAATGGAAACATCAAACACTAATGCTAACAGATACTAACACAAATATTAACACAAAAACAAATACTAACACTAACACAATCTCTAACACTAACCTTAACACTAAAACTAACACTAACATTAACTTGAACATTAACACTAACCTGAACACTTACACTAAAACTAACATTAACCTGAATACTAAAACTAACACTAACAGAGATACTAACACAAATATTAACACAAAAACAAACACAATCTCTAACACTAAAACTAACATTAACTTGAACACTAACACTAACCTGAAAACTAAGCTAACATTAACCTGAACACTAACACAAACACTCATGCTAACACTAACAGAAATACTAATGCTAACATTAACACAAAAACAAAGACTAACGCTAACACAATCAGTAACACTAATGGAAACATCAATCACTAATGCTAACAGAGATACTAACACATATTAACACAAAAACAAACACTAAAAAAACACTAAAACTAACACGAAAACTGATACTAACCAGAACACTAAGCTAACATTAACCTCAACACTAAAACAAACACTAACATTAACAGAAAAACAAAGACTAGCACTAACATTAATGGAAACACTAACACAAACATTAACACACAATAAAACACTAACACTAAAACTGACATTAACACGAACATTAACCTGAACACTAACAAAAATGCTAACACTAATACAAAATCAAACACTAACACGAACACTAATGGAAACACTAACGCCAAAGCTGACACTGACGAAGATGGCTATGCTGACACAAATTCTAGCGCAAATGTTGACACAATCGCTTACGCTGACACAAACACTAACGTGAATACTGATGCAAGTGCAAAGGCGAATGCTGACAAAGACTCTGACGCACACGCTGATGTAAATGCTACACAGACTCTAACGCTGACGTGGACACTGACACAAATGCTCACGCTGATGCAAACACTAAAGCAAATGCAGACACTAATGCAAACACAGACGCAAATGCTGATGCAGATGTTAAAGCAAACGCAAATGCTGACGCAAATGATGACAGCGATGCTAATCTGAACCTTAACGCAGACGTAAACATTGACGTAGAAGCTAAAGGAAACACTGATGCAAACACTAATGAAAATGCTGACGCAGACGCTAACACACGTTAACACAGATGCTAACGTAAACACTGACGCAGATGCTAATATAAACACTGACGCAGACGCTAACATAAACGCTGACTCAGATGCTAACACACGTTGACACAGATGCTAACGTAAACGATGACGTAGAAGCTAATGTAAATGCTGACACAGACGCAAATGTAAATGCTGACGCTGATGTAGATGTAAATAGAGACGCTGATGTAGAAGCTAACACAAACGCTGACACAGACACTAATGTAAGCGCTGACGTAGACGCTAATGTAGATGCTGATGTAGAAGCTAACGTAAACGATGACGTAGATGTTAACGTAGACGCTGACGTAGAAGCTAACGTAGATGCTGACGTAGAAGCTAACGTAAACGCTGACGTAGAAGCTAACAAAACGCTGACGTAGTTGTTACGTAGAAGCAGGCGTAGAAATTAGCGTTTACCCTTACCGCCGAAGCTGATCTCCAAAACGCAATTTCTGATGCGGATTGCTGAAGCCAAAGCCAAGCTAACGCTGACGTAAATGTTGAGGCAGTATTGCCAGGCGCTGACGTGTATGCTGACGCTAAAGCAAATGCTGATGCGGACGCTAGGGCTAAGGCTAACGCTAACGCTGACGCAAATGCTGAAGTTAACGCTTACATGGGATATGCAGACGCTGCAATGATGCGGACGCCACAGGAAAGGTTAATGGAAACGCTAATGCTAACGGAAAACGCTGACGTACACGTTACGGAAACGCTGACGTAGAAGCTAACGTAAACGCTGACACAGACGCTAACGTAAACGCTGACACAGACGCTAACGTAAATACTGACGTTAACTGAAACGCTGATGTAGATGTAAATACTGACGCTGACACAGACGCGGTCGGAAACGCTGACGTAGAAGCTAACGGAAACACTGACACAGACGCTAACGGAAATGCTGACAAAGACGTTAAAGGAAACGCTGTCGCAAATGCTAATGTTAATGTGAATGCTGATGCAGATGCTGACGCCAATGCAAACCCCCATACAAATGCAAACGCTGATGTTAACACTGACTCAAACACTAATGCAAATGCTGACGTGCACGCTGATGCAAACGCTGACACTGAGGGAAATGCTGACACAATCACTATCACCAATGCAGACGCTGACGCAAATGCTGACATTTACGCAAACACTGAGGCTAATCCAAACACTAACGCAGATGCTAACACCAGTCTACATAGACACTAACACAAAAGCTTACATAGATGCTTATGCAAATGCTAACGCTGATGCAGACAGTAACGCAAACAATAACTGTAAGAGTAACAGTTACAGTAACACTAACAGTGACAGTAATGCTAACAGTAACACAGTCACTAACAATAAACTTACCATTAACAGTAAAACTTACACTAACCCTAAATCTAACATTAATCCAGAGAAAAAGTCATTTGCAATCACATTTAAGGTCACTCTTTAAGATATAGAAGATAGGCATTACATTTTAATGATTTTAATTTAAAGAGAATCACGCTATACGATGCAACACAATAACACACCACACCACACTAACCTACACTACACCAAACCAGATTATACCATACCTTGGTAAATTTATGATAGGTTTCCATGTTATAACTACACCAAACTAAACCATACCAAACTACACCAAACCAAACCGCACCATAACAAACTACACCATACTACATCACACCATTTTATTGAACTCAGTGTGAAAAAGTTTTTTCCTGCTTTTTTTGTCTTTTTTGTGTGTGTGCTTACCACCCAATCTGACATTAAAAGTGTTCGCAATTAACTATTTTTTGCACATATTATCAATGAAGACTTTGAAACCTATTGAAAATGACTAGCTTTGTAGAAAAAAGAGGGCGGAAAGTGGGTGGAAATACCATTCACAAAGCTTGTCATTTTTGATTGCAATGAAAGTCATGTTTGTTGTTAATATGGTAATGGAGGCACATGGCTTAGTGGTTAGAGCATTGGTCTTGCAATCGAAAGGATGTGAGTTCAATTCTCAGACCAGGTGGTGTGTTGTTTCTTTGAGCAAGACACTTTATTTCACATTGCTCCAGTTTACTCAGCTGTAGTAATGAGATGAGAGGGACTGGTGTCCCTATCATTCCACTGCAAAGTGGTCGTGTACGTGCTACGGCAAAGACCACCCAGCACTCACTGTAAGTGAGATTGGTGTTAGGAAGGGCATCCATCTGTAGAAATCAAGCCAAAATCAGTTCCCGTCCCACCCTTGCAAGCAGGGAAAAGTGGACGTAAAATGATGATGATGGTAAAAGCATAGTCGGCTGTAAGCATGTTGGAGGTTGGAAAACCATACCATATTAAACTACATCAAACTACACCATACCAAACTACACCATACTACATCACACCATGCTATTAATCTCAGTGAGAACATTTTTCTTCCTGTTTTTTTTTTCTGTGTGTGTTTATGCTTAGCACCCAATCTGATATCAAAGGTGCTCACAAATAACTATTTTTTTTACACATTATCAATGTATATAACATGGAAACCTATCATTTGCAATAGGTTCCCATGTCATAAGTACAACAGTCCAAACTATACCACAACAAACTACACCATTCTACATCACACCATGCTTTTGATCTCAGTGTGAAAAATTTTCTTCCTGTTTCTTTTTTTTTTTTTTTGTGTGTTCTTACCACCCAATCTGACATCAAAGGTGCTGCAATTGACTATTTTTCGCAGATATTATCAATAATTATGACATGGAAAACTATCCAAAATGACTAGCTTTGTAGAAAAAAGAGGGAGGATATGGGTGAAAATACCATTTACAAAGCTAGTCATTTTTTATTGCAGCGGAAGTCATATTTTTTGTTAATGTTAAAAGCATAGTCCACTGCGAGCATCTTGGAAGTTGATAGCACATGCAAAAATGAAGGAAACATTTTTTTTATAACATAAATCAAAGTGGAAATTTAAATGCTCACTTATAACAAAGCACACCACAGCACATTAATCTACCCCAATCCACACCATAAATTCACCTTAACCATACTACACTATATGGTAAATTTATTACAGAACACCATGGTTTGGAGATCAATGTGACAAATTTGCTACCTGCTTTTTATTTTTTTTTTTGGTTACCACCTCAAACTAACATCAAAGGTGCTTGCAAATGACTATTTTCCTACACATTATCAATGAATATGACATGAGAATCTATCGTTTACAATTGGTTTCCATTTCATAATTTCACCAAACCAAACCAAACCAAGATACACCATACTACATCACACCAAGCTATTGATCTTGGTGTGAAACATTTTCTCCACGTTTCCTTTTTTTTTTTGTGTGTGTGTGTGCTTACCACCCAATCTGACATTAAAGGTGCTCCCAATTGACTATTTTTTTTTCCACTTATCAATAATTATGACATGGAAACCTATCGAAAATTACTATCTTTGTAGAAACTTCACCAAACCACACCATACTACATCACACCAAGATATTGATTTTGGTGTGACAAATTTTCATCTGGCATTTTTTTTAATTTTTTTAATTTTTATTTTGTGCTTAATTTGACATAAAAGGGGCTCGCAAATTACTATTTTATGAACATATTATTAATGGTTATGACATGGAAACCTGATGAAAATGACGAGCTTTGTAGATGAAAGAGGGAGGATGTGGGTGGAAATACCATTTACAAAGCTAGCCATTTTTTATTGCAGCGGAAGTCATAATTTTTGTTAATATGTTAAAAGCATAGTCCACTGCGAGCATCTTGGAAGTTGATAGCACATGCAAAAATGAAGGAAATATTTTTTTCTAACGTAAATCAAAGTTGAAATTGAAATCCCCACTTATAACAAAGCACACCACAGCACATTAATCTACCCCAATCCACACCATATACTTCACTATATGGTAAATTTATTACAGAACACCTACTACCATTTACATCACACCATGGTATGGAAATCAATGTGACAAATTTGCTACCTGCTTTTTTTTTTTTTTTGTGGTTACCACCTCAAACTAACATCAAAGGTGCTTGCAAATGACTATTTTCCCACACATTATCAATGAATATGACATGGGAATCTATCGTTTACAATTGGTTTCCATTTCATAACTTCACTACACCATACCAAGATACACCATACTACATTGCACAAAGCTATTGATCTTGGTGTGAAAAATTTTTTTTCCCTGTTTCGTTTTTTTTTTTTCTGTGCGCTCACCACCCAATCTGACATTAAAGGTGCTCCCAATTTACTTTTATTTTTCACATATCAATAATTATGACATGGAAACCTATCGAAAATGACTATCTTTGTAGAAACTTCAGCAAACTACACCATACTAGATCACACCAAGTTATTGATTTTGGTGTGACAAATTTTCATCTGGCATTTTTTCTTTTTTCTTTTTTTTGTGCTTACCACCCAATTTGACATCAAAGGTGCTCGCAAATTACTATTTTATGCACATATTATTAATGGTTATGACATGGAAACCTGATGAAAATGACTAGCTTTGTAGAAAAAAGAGGGAGGATGTGGGTGGAAATACCATTTACAAAGCTAGCCATTTTTTATTGCAGCGGAAGTCATATTTTTTGTTAATGTTAAAAGCATAGTCCACTGCGAGCATCTTGGAAGTTGATAGCACATGCAAAAATGAAGGAAAAATTTTTTTTCTCACATAAATCAAAGTGGAAATTTAAATCCTCACTTATAACAAAGCACACCACAGAACATTAATCTACCCCAATCCACACCATAAATTCACCATAACCATACTTCACTATATGGTAAATTTATTACAGAACACGATGGTATGGAGATCAATGTGACAAATTTGCTACCTGCTTTTTATTTTTTTTTTTTTGGTTACCACCTCAAACTAACATCAAAGGTGCTTGCAAATGACTATTTTCCCACACATTATCAGTGAATATGACATGGGAATCTATCGTTTACAATTGGTTTCCATTTCATAACTTCACCAAACCAAACCAAACCACACCAAACCAAGATACACCATACTACATCACACCCAGCTATTGATCTTGGTGTGAAACATTTTCTCCCCGTTTCCTTTTTTTTGTGTGTGTGCTTACCACCCAATCTGACATTAAAGGTGCTCCCAATTGACTTTTTTTTTCCACTTATCAATAATTATGACATGGAAACCTATCGAAAATTACTATCTTTGTAGAAACTTCACCAAACCACACCATACTACATCACACCAAGATATTGATTTTGGTGTGACAAATTTTTATCTGGCATTTTTTTAAATTTTTTAAATTTTTATTTTCTGCTTAATTTGACATAAAAGGGGCTCGCAAATTACTATTTTATGAACATATTATTAATGGTTATGACATGGAAACCTGATGAAAATGACTAGCTTTGTAGATAAAAGAGGGAGGATGTGGGTGGAAATACCATTTACAAAGCTAGCCATTTTTTATTGCAGCGGAAGTCATAATTTTTGTTAATATGTTAAAAGCATAGTCCACTGCGAGCATCTTGGAAGTTGATAGCACATGCAAAAATGAAGGAAATATTTTTTTCTAACATAAATCAAAGTTGAAATTGAAATCCCCACTTATAACAAAGCACACCACAGCATTTTTTTTTGTGGTTACCACCTCAAACTAACATCAAAGGTGCTTGCAAATGACTATTTTCCCACACATTATCAATGAATATGACATGGGAATCTATCGTTTACAATTGGTTTCCATTTCATAACTTCACCACACCATACCAAGATACACCATACTACATTTCACAACGCTATTGATCTTGGTGTGAAAAGTTTTTTTTCCCCCGTTTCGTTTTTTTTTTTTCTGTGCGCTCACCACCCAATCTGACGTTAAAGGTGCTCCCAATTTACTTTTATTTTTCACATATCAATAATTATGACATGGAAACCTATCGAAAATGACTATCTTTGTAGAAACTTCAGCAAACTACACCATACTAGATCACACCAAGTTATTGATTTTGGTGTGACAAATTTTCATCTGGCATTTTTTCTTTTTTCTTTTTTTTGTGCTTACCACCCAATTTGACATCAAAGGTGCTCGCAAATTACTATTTTATGCACATATTATTAATGGTTATGACATGGAAACCTGATGAAAATGACTAGCTTTGTAGAAAAAAGAGGGAGGATGTGGGTGGAAATACCATTTACAAAGCTAGCCATTTTTTATTGCAGCGGAAGTCATATTTTTTGTTGATATGTTAAAAGCATAGTCCACTGCGAGCATCTTGGAAGTTGATAGCACATGCAAAAATGAAGGAAAAATTTTTTTTCTCACATAAATCAAAGTGGAAATTTAAATCCTCACTTATAACAAAGCACACCACAGAACATTAATCTACCCCAATCCACACCATAAATTCACCATAACCATACTTCACTATATGGTAAATTTATTACAGAACACGATGGTATGGAGATCAATGTGACAAATTTGCTACCTGCTTTTTATTTTTTTTTTTTTGGTTACCACCTCAAACTAACATCAAAGGTGCTTGCAAATGACTATTTTCCCACACATTATCGATGAATATGACATGGGAATCTATCGTTTACAATTGGTTTCCATTTCATAACTTCACCACACCATACCAAGATACACCATACTACATTGCACAAAGCTATTGATCTTGGTGTGAAAAATTTTTTTTCCCCCGTTTCGTTTTTTTTTTTTCTGTGCGCTCACCACCCAATCTGACGTTAAAGGTGCTCCCAATTTACTTTTATTTTTCACATATCAATAATTATGACATGGAAACCTATCGAAAATGACTATCTTTGTAGAAACTTCAGCAAACTACACCATACTAGATCACACCAAGTTATTGATTTTGGTGTGACAAATTTTCATCTGGCATTTTTTCTTTTTTCTTTTTTTTGTGCTTACCACCCAATTTGACATCAAAGGTGCTCGCAAATTACTATTTTATGCACATATTATTAATGGTTATGACATGGAAACCTGATGAAAATGACTAGCTTTGTAGAAAAAAGAGGGAGGATGTGGGTGGAAATACCATTTACAAAGCTAGCCATTTTTTATTGCAGCGGAAGTCATATTTTTTGTTGATATGTTAAAAGCATAGTCCACTGCGAGCATCTTGGAAGTTGATAGCACATGCAAAAATGAAGGAAAAATTTTTTTTCTCACATAAATCAAAGTGGAAATTTAAATCCTCACTTATAACAAAGCACACCACAGAACATTAATCTACCCCAATCCACACCATAAATTCACCATAACCATACTTCACTATATGGTAAATTTATTACAGAACACGATGGTATGGAGATCAATGTGACAAATTTGCTACCTGCTTTTTATTTTTTTTTTTTTTGGTTACCACCTCAAACTAACATCAAAGGTGCTTGCAAATGACTATTTTCCCACACATTATCAATGAATATGACATGGGAATCTATCGTTTACAATTGGTTTCCATTTCATAACTTCACCACACCATACCAAGATACACCATACTACATTGCACAAAGCTATTGATCTTGGTGTGAAAAATTTTTTTTCCCCGTTTCGTTTTTTTTTTTCTGTGCGCTCACCACCCAATCTGACGTTAAAGGTGCTCCCAATTTACTTTTATTTTTCACATATCAATAATTATGACATGGAAACCTATCGAAAATGACTATCTTTGTAGAAACTTCAGCAAACTACACCATACTAGATCACACCAAGTTATTGATTTTGGTGTGACAAATTTTCATCTGGCATTTTTTCTTTTTTCTTTTTTTTGTGCTTACCACCCAATTTGACATCAAAGGTGCTCGCAAATTACTATTTTATGCACATATTATTAATGGTTATGACATGGAAACCTGATGAAAATGACTAGCTTTGTAGAAAAAAGAGGGAGGATGTGGGTGGAAATACCATTTACAAAGCTAGCCATTTTTTATTGCAGCGGAAGTCATATTTTTTGTTAATATGTTAAAAGCATAGTCCACTGCGAGCATCTTGGAAGTTGATAGCACATGCAAAAATGAAGGAAAAATTTTTTTTCTCACATAAATCAAAGTGGAAATTTAAATCCTCACTTATAACAAAGCACACCACAGCGCATTAATCTACACCAATCCACACCATAAATTCACCATAACCATACTTCACTATATGGTAAATTTATTACAGAACACGATGGTATGGAGATCAATGTGACAAATTTGCTACCTGCTTTTTATTTTTTTTTTTTGGTTACCACCTCAAACTAACATCAAAGGTGCTTGCAAATGACTATTTTCCCACACATTATCAATGAATATGACATGGGAATCTATCGTGTACAATTGGTTTCCATTTCATAACTTCACCAAACCAAACCACACCAAACCAAGATACACCATACTACATCACACCAAGCTATTGACCTTGGTGTGAAACATTTTCTCCCCGTTTCCTTTTTTTTGTGTGTGTGCTTACCACCCAATCTGACATTAAAGGTGCTCCCAATTGACTATTTTTTTTTCCACTTATCAATAATTATGACATGGAAACCTATCGAAAATGACTATCTTTGTAGAAACTTCACCAAACCACACCATACTACATCACACCAAGATATTGATTTTGGTGTGACAAATTTTTATCTGGCATTTTTTTAAATTTTTTTAATTTTTATTTTCTGCTTAATTTGACATAAAAGGGGCTCGCAAATTACTATTTTATGAACATATTATTAATGGTTATGACATGGAAACCTGATGAAAATGACTAGCTTTGTAGATAAAAGAGGGAGGATGTGGGTGGAAATACCATTTACAAAGCTAGCCATTTTTTATTGCAGCGGAAGTCATATTTTTTGTTAATATGTTAAAAGCATAGTCCACTGCGAGCATCTTGGAAGTTGATAGCACATGCAAAAATGAAGGAAAAATTTTTTTTCTCACATAAATCAAAGTGGAAATTTAAATCCTCACTTATAACAAAGCACACCACAGAACATTAATCTACCCCAATCCACACCATAAATTCACCATAACCATACTTCACTATATGGTAAATTTATTACAGAACACGATGGTATGGAGATCAATGTGACAAATTTGCTACCTGCTTTTTATTTTTTTTTTTTTGGTTACCACCTCAAACTAACATCAAAGGTGCTTGCAAATGACTATTTTCCCACACATTATCAATGAATATGACATGGGAATCTATCGTTTACAATTGGTTTCCATTTCATAACTTCACCAAACCAAACCAAGCCACACCAAACCAAGATACACCATACTACATCACACCCAGCTATTGATCTTGGTGTGAAACATTTTCTCCCCGTTTCCTTTTTTTTTTGTGTGTGTGTGTGTGTGTGTGTGTGTGTGTGTGTGTGTGTGTGTGCTTACCACCCAATCTGCACATTAAAGGTGCTCCCAATTGACTATTTTTTTTTCCACTTATCAATAATTATGACATGGAAACCTATCGAAAATTACTATCTTTGTAGAAACTTCACCAAACCACACCATACTACATCACACCAAGATATTGATTTTGGTGTGACAAATTTTCATCTGGCATTTTTTTAAATTTTTTTAATTTTTATTTTGTGCTTAATTTGACATAAAAGAGGCTCGCAAATTACTATTTTATGCACATATTATTAATGGTTATGACATGGAAACCTGATCAAAATGACTAGCTTTGTAGATAAAAGTGGGAGGATGTGGGTGGAAATACCATTTACAAAGCTAGCCATTTTTTATTGCAGCGGAAGTCATATTTTTTGTTAATATGTTAAAAGCATAGTCCACTGCGAGCATCTTGGAAGTTGATAGCACATGCAAAAATGAAGGAAAAATTTTTTTCTAACGTAAATCAAAGTTGAAATTGAAATCCCCACTTATAACAAAGCACATCACAGCACATTAATCTACCCCAATCCACACCATAGACTTCACTATATGGTAAATTTATTACATAACACCTACCATTTACATCACACCATGGTATGGAAATCACTGTGACAAATTTGCTACCTGCTTTTTTTTTTTTTTTTTTTTTTTTTGTTACCACCTCAAACTAACATCAAAGGTGCTTGCAAATGACTATTTTCCCACACATTATCAATGAATATGACATGGGAATCTATCGTTTACAATTGGTTTCCATTTCATAACTTCACCACACCATACCAAGATACACCATACTACATCGCACAAAGCTATTGATCTTGGTGTGAAAAATTTTTTTCCCCGTTTCCTTTTTTTTTTTCTGTGCGCTCACCACCCAATCTGACATTAAAGGTGCTCCCAATTTACTTTTATTTTTCACATATCAATAATTATGACATGGAAACCTATCGAAAATGACTATCTTTGTAGAAACTTCACCAAACTACACCATACTAGATCACACCAAGTTATTGATTTTGGTGTGACAAATTTTCATCTGGCATTTTTTCTTTTTTCTTTTTTTTGTTCTTACCACCCAATTTGACATCAAAGGTGCTCGCAAATTACTATTTTATGCACATATTATTAATGGTTATGACATGGAAACCTGATGAAAATGACTAGCTTTGTAGAAAAAAGAGGGAGGATGTGGGTGGAAATACCATTTACAAAGCTAGCCATTTTTTATTGCAGCGGAAGTCATATTTTTTGTTAATATGTTAAAAGCATAGTCCACTGTGAGCATCTTGTAAGTTGATAGCACATGCAAAAATGAAGGAAATATTTTTTTCTAACATAAATCAAAGTTGAAATTGAAATCCCCACTTATAACAAAGCACACCACAGCACATTAATCTACCCCAATCCACCCCATAAATTCACCATAACCATACTTCACTATATGGTAAATTTATTACAGAACACCTACTCCTACCATTTACATCACACCAATGCTCGCAGTTGACTATTTTTTTCACATATTATGAATGAATATAACTTTGAAACCTATCGTCAATGATTAGCTTTGTAGAAAAATAAGGCAGAAAGTGGCTGGAAAAACCATTCACAAAGCTAGTCATTTTTAATTGCAGTGGAAATCATATTTGTTGTTAATATGCTAAAAAAAATAGTCAATTGCAAGCATTTTGGAGGTCGGATTAGTTGATAGGACACATAAAAAAACAAAGGAAAACAAATATTGTCTATATGTTCCTGTGGAAAGTCGGGTCTTCTGTATTACTGTGTGACGCCAGAGGTCATGGTTGTGTGTCATTGCCCTTGAGAGGTGCATTTGGGAAAGGTCTGCTTAAAAATATTTACTTCTGTGTTCAGATTAATTTTTTTTTTTTTTTTTTTTTTTTTAATAGTTTCAGAAGATCCCATTAAGGGTGAAAGCAGCCGATTCTTTGCTTAAACTTTAATCTGTTATTTTAACTCTACGGTTCTTTTATATTTGATATTTATTTATCTTTATCGAGCTCTCTTTGGATGTTAGTCTTCAAATTTATTATTATTACTATTTGGCTCCCTTGATTGAGTACTCTATTGACTTATATTCATCATGCAGAAACATCTGAATATTTCTACAAAGAATATACACGTACCAAGCAGGAAGAAATACCTAAAACTACGTATCCACGAACCAAAGTATCGCCTTCCTGTCTTCCTTCGGTTGCAACGTTTTTCGAAATATTTACTTCTGCGTTCACAGATTGATTTTTTTTTTTTTATAGTTTCAGAAGATCCCATTAAGGGTGAAAGCAGCCGATTCTTTGCTTAAACTTTAATCTGTTATTTTAATAAATATTTGCGCTCCGGTTCTTATATATTTGATATATATTTATCCTTATCGAGCCCTCTTTGGATGTTAGTCTTCAAATTTTTTATTATTACTATTTGGATCCCTTGACTGAGTACTCTATTGACTTATATTCATCATGCAGAAACATCTGAATATTTCTACAAAGAACATACCCGTACCAAGCAGGATGAAATACCTAAAAGTACGTCATCACGAACCAAAGTATCGTCTTCCTGTCTTCCTTTGGTTGCAACATTTTTTGAAATATTTATTTCTGTGTTCACAGATTGATTTTTTTTTTTTTTTTAGTACCAGAACATCCCATTAAAGCTTTAATCTGTTGTTTTAATAAATATTTGCTCTACGGTTCTTATATAATTGATATATATTTATCCCTATCGAGCCCTCTTTGGATTTTAGTCTTCATATGTATTATTATTACTAAATATATATATAAATATATATAAATATATATATATATATATAAAAAAGTTCTATTTAAATTGTTGGGATACAACAAGTAAATATTTTTATAACTGATATAAAGCACTCGACAAGTATTTGGAGTAGATATACGATATTAATAAATGGAAACTATATTTATAAAACCATATTTATTTCATTATACATATTTCAGGGATACCAAATTAAATTATGGTATGCCTTCATCAGACAAAATACAATATATAACAGTTTTACAGATAAGCTTTGACGTATCCTTTTAAAATGCAACCTGATGGCTTCCAAAAATAATGGTTGCATGTTAAAAGGGTACGTCAAAGCTTATTTGTAAAACTGTTATATATTGTATTATGTCTGAAGAAGGCACAATACAATATATGGTTTTATAAATATAGTTTCCATTTATTAATATCGTATATCCTTCTACCTGGAGTTGCGACCGATAGATAGTAGTAGCAATTGGAAAGACCAACCGAAACATTGTTCCCTCGGTCCGATTTGACGAAAGTCGATCGTTCCTTTATATATATATATAAATATAAATATATAAATATATATATATATATATATATAAATATATAT
>CAXHJY010001456.1:37500-42500 GCA_964016885.1 Eledone cirrhosa | reverse complement strand
TTGAATATGTATCAATGTTTGAATATGTATCGGTATGTCTCTCGGCTGAAAAGGAGGTCATCTAACTGTCCATGCATTAATAAATTGCTCCGAAGAATCCAAACCTCGGTTTGGAGGAAACAGCTGTAAGCACAATAATGTTTTGAACAGTTCTTTGATTCTTATATTTCATATATATATATATATATATATATATATATATATATCTAAGGCGTGTAAAATTCCCGAGATCCATGGACGAGTTCTCTCCAGCGGATTCCTTTCTTCGTTTCTGTGCCTTTCTTTTCTTCTATCCTACGCCATTTTGTTTCTGTGTGTGTGTTGTGTGCTCAGTTTGCGCATGCGCCACATCCGGGTGTCTGTGTGTGTTTGTGTTCATTTATCTATTTGTTTATTTATTTATTTATTTATTTATTGTTGGTTGGTTGTTTGTTCTATGTGTGTGTGTGTTTTCATTTTGTCCTTAATTGTAAGTTGTGATGTTGCTGTTCCACTCATATTTTCTATTTAATTTTGGTTGTAATTCTTTTATGCTTACTGCCTCTGTAATTTGCCTAAACATTGCATCTTTTCTGTGTGTGGATTCTATTTTTATTTCTATGTTCTCTAATCTACCCCTGTGTTCTATCTTAGCATGTTGGTAGAGCACAGATGATTCTTTATTATCTTGAAGGTCTCGCCAGTGTTCATTTATTCGTTCCCCTATACTACGAGCTGTCTCACCTATGTACACTATATTTTTGTTTCTACATTGTCCATCAGTACATCTTATGCTATACACTACATTTCTAGTTTTACAGTTAATATGGGGGCTTATTTTACAGGTTATACATTTCTTATCTATACATGAGGGTCTTTGGAACGGGTATGTCTTGCTAATAAGTGTTTTACGGAGGTACCTGGTCTTTCTACTATCTTAATATTGAGTTTATGTTTATTTAGGGCCCTTCTAAATTTGTAGGCTAGTTCGCCTCTAGGGGTTGTATTGATGAACATTACACTCTGGTATTTATTGCTATCATACCATGAGTTTATTCTATTCGCCTTGTTCCTAGTCTTTCTATTCTATTCCAAAATTTGCTCCTATACAAGGGGCAGGTCCCATTTATGTCATTATTTACCATTTTTTCCCATTTGGTTCTGGCTCCTCTATACACTCTGATTCTATCTCTCTGATTGTAGCCAGAGAACTGCATACGGTGGATGAAGTGTTGTATGTGTCTCTCTAGTTCTTCGGGGTTGCACATGCGGGACACATTTCTCATCACCCGTACCAAATCCGCAATCAGTATGTTGATTTTGGTATGGTCCGAAGTGGCCGAGTTTCGGTGGATCAGATGTTTGGAAATCATGGGTTTGGCATAATGGGAATGGAGGATTTGTTTTTGGTTGTTAATGGTATCTAACCAGAGCTCTGTGTCTAGTACAGGTAATCGATTGTTGGGGTGTCTACTTGGGTAGTCTATAGTAACTCTAATGATCTGGTGGATAGAGTTTGCTATTTGCTGGATGCTTTCCATTGTGTTTTTCTCTAGTTCCTGACTATTCTTTAGTGGGGGTGTCTTAACTACGATGTTTATATCATCTACGTAGCGGGAGTACATTATCAGGGTTAAGCTGTCTTCTAATAGTTCATTAAGTTTTTGTTTAAGTCTACTGTCCCACCATACCATGAATAAGTTAGCTATGTCGCCTGCAATGCTAACACCAATGGCTGCTCCTTCCTCTTGGGCATATGTTTTACCATTAAATTTGAACATATGTTCCTTAAGGGTTAATTTTATGCTGGCCCCTACCGCATGTGCAATCATTTTCTTCAGTTCATCGTGGTTTTCGGCTGTCCGTATGGCTCTGGTCCACCCGTTCCATCTATCTGTGTGGGTTTTCTTGGCCATTGAGGTAATGGTAGGTGGTCTGCCTCTTGCTGGTCTTGTAGGGCACAGGTTGCTAAGGTCATAAGTGTCTAGGTAACTATTACTATGGGTAAGCTTAAGTAGAAGTCCCAGCTCACTGGTATCAATCCCACGGAACTCAACTTTGCTCTCGCTGATCATTTCTACGCATTTCTCCACACCAAAATCCACGTCAATAGATGGATACAGGGACACAACATCCATACTGCCTATTATGCAGTTTGTTAGGTCCCCAGATCGGTTACCCGCGCCGATTCTCCTGAGGAGGTCCTCCGTGCTGTCACACACATCTGGGGACATCTCAATGATGGGGCGTATGATCAGGGAGAGGAAGTAGGACAGTCTGTAGTTATTAGCAATGTTATCCCCACAGACTGGCTTTGTTGGTGGTCCCGCGACAGGGTCCCAGCCCGTTTTATGGTATTTTGGTCTTATGGTCTTTTGGTTCAACAACGAAAATACCAACATTTATGGAAACACGGAAATAGATAATAATGAAATGTCTGTGTTATGTCTGCCACCCAAATTTGCGACATTCAAGAAGGTAAATATGATTAGTTGTCTGTCAGAAATAGAAAAATCATTTACAAAACTACGCTGGAGCATCAAAAACAAAAGCAACAATATACGCACACACATATACAACACACATCTCAACAACAACAGACACACAGACACAAACAACAATAACAACAACACACACATCAACAACAACAACAACAATAGCAACATACCCAGATACAACAACAACAGACACGCAGACACAAACAGCAATAACAACACACACACCAACAACAACAACAATAGCAACATACCCAGATACAACAACAACAGACACGCAGACACAAACAACAATAATAACACACACAACAACGATAACACACACGGAGACAACAACACACATCAACAACAACACACATCAACAACAACACACATCAACAACAACAACACACGCATTCAATGCCTCTCACCAACACCACAATCTTAACAAACACACAGACACAGAAAACAAGTAATGACAGTAGCACAGAAATCAGAGAAATAAGAGAAAGTAATAGGATTAAAAGGAAAAGGAGATGGGAGACTAAGGACAAAGAGAATAACCAAGACGAACACACAGACACACAAAATAGGGTAGATAATAACATTGAGCCAGTGGAAAGAGACAGGAGTAATTATGAGAGACATAGAAACAACCATGAGGCTGTTGGTGGAAATAGAAATAGAAACAACACAACTAACAATAATAATAGCACTAGTACACATAAAGCAGCAGCCTGGAACTCTCCGTTTTATAACCCCTCCGATAAATCATTCGACCTACGACGAGTCCACGCCACGACTTTGCCATTTAACAAACGCACGCAGTTGCCGTCGCAGGTCGATGAACAAACAGAAGCACAATTTAGTATAGCTAAATCCGAACTTAGAAATATTATAGAACAGTATAGCAATAAGCATAATAGAATAGAGGCCCAGCAACTGGGAGAAGAATCTGCAAATGGCTTGCGTAAGCTCATGCAGCGCTCGCGTAATGGAGAGATAGCATGTTTTCCAACAGACAAGTCTGGCAGAATGTCGGTTGACAGCCTGCCAAACTACATCCAGGCAATGCAACCCCACATCACTAACACAAGAGAGGTAACACCACAGGAGCATGAGGATAGAGAAAAAGCCCTCAATGCCCATATGGTGATGTGGACGAATATAATGCAGCCCAACAAAAGGACTGCCAACAACTTCCAGGCCTGGAACAATGACGTGCCGGCGTTGTATGGGCTTCGAAAAGACCATAAAACGGGCTGGGACCCTGTCGCGGGACCACCAACACGGCCGGTCTGTGGGGCTAACATTGCTAGTAACTACAGACTGTCCTACTTCCTCTCCCTGATCATACGCCCCATCATTGAGATGTCCCCAGATGTGTGTGACAGCACGGAGGACCTCCTCAGGAAAATCGGCGCGGGTAACCGATTTGGGGACCTAACAAACTGCATAATAGGCAGTATGGATGTTGTGTCCCTGTATCCATCTATTGACGTGGATTTTGGTGTGGAGAAATGCGTAGAAATGATCAGCGAGAGCAAAGTTGAGTTCCGTGGGATTGATACCAGTGAGCTGGGACTTCTACTTAAGCTTACCCATAGTAATAGTTACCTAGACACTTATGACCTTAGCAACCTGTGCCCTACAAGACCAGCAAGAGGCAGACCACCTACCATTACCTCAATGGCCAAGAAAACCCACACAGATAGATGGAACGGGTGGACCAGAGCCATACGGACAGCCGAAAACCACGATGAACTGAAGAAAATGATTGCACATGCGGTAGGGGCCAGCATAAAATTAACCCTTAAGGAACATATGTTCAAATTTAATGGTAAAACATATGCCCAAGAGGAAGGAGCAGCCATTGGTGTTAGCATTGCAGGCGACATAGCTAACTTATTCATGGTATGGTGGGACAGTAGACTTAAACAAAAACTTAATGAACTATTAGAAGACAGCTTAACCCTGATAATGTACTCCCGCTACGTAGATGATATAAACATCGTAGTTAAGACACCCCCACTAAAGAACAGTCAGGAACTAGAGAAAAACACAATGGAAAGCATCCAGCAAATAGCAAACTCCATCCACCAGAGCATTAGAGTTACTATAGACTACCCAAGTAGAGACCTCAATCATCAATTACCTGTACTAGACACAGAGCTCTGGTTAGATACCATTAACAACCAAAAACAAATCCTCCATTCCCTTTATGCCAAACCCATGACTTCCAAACATCTGATCCACCGAAACTCGGCCACTTCGGACCATACCAAAATCAACATACTGATTGCGGATTTGGTACGGGTGATGAGAAATGTGTCCCGCATGTGCAACCCTGAAGAACTAGAGAGACACATACAACACTTCATCCACCGTATGCAGTTCTCTGGCTACAATCAGAGAGATAGAATCAGAGTGCATAAAGGAGCCAGAACCAAATGGGAAAAAATCATAAATAATGACATAAATGGGACCCGCCCCTTGTATAGGAGCAAATTTTGGAATAGAATAGAAAGAACTAGGAACAAGGCCAAT
>CAXHJY010001456.1:30000-32500 GCA_964016885.1 Eledone cirrhosa | reverse complement strand
AACCAACATAACCTAAAAATTGAATTTGATAATAGTATCAAACTAGCTAATTTCTTGGATGTATCTCTTAATCTTGACACTGGCCTATATTACCCTTACCATAAAAACAATGAGAACCTTAATTATGTTAACTTTAAATCTAACCATCCTACCAATATCAAGAATGCTATAGTTAATAATATTGGAAATAGAATATCTAACATATCTTCTAATAAAAACATCTTTGATGCTAACGCCAATTACTATAATAACGCACTTTCTAAAGCCGGCTATCCAGATAAAATCAAATATAATAAAGAAACAAATTCTAGAAAAACTTACAGTAGAATAATTAATCATGACCATTCCAATAATTTTAATAAAAGACCTAGATACAAAAACATAATCTGGTATAATGCTCCTTTCTCCATCTCTATTAATAACAATATTCCTAAACTATTTTTTAGTGCCTTAAATAAATGCTTCCCTCCCTCACATATCTATAGTAAAATATTTAACAAACACACCATCAAATTTTCGTATTCTACATCCTCCAATATTTCCAACATCATCTCTAAACACAACAATAAAATACTAAATACTAAATATCTTCCTTCCAATATTGAATTTCATAATAACAGTAATAGTACTCCCGACGTCATTGTAAACCCTAGGCTAACTTCTGTAAACCCAAATACAACGTCAAACACGACTTCGCTAAATGTTCATAATCCAACTCTAAATCAAGAAACTATTATTCCTATTATTCCTATCGCAAACAACTTCTCCAATCCAATTCCTTCTATAGATAACACTAGATCACTCATTAATAATCTCTCTAATTGCAACTGCCGCATTAAAAATAAATGTCCTCTCAACAACCATTGTCTCGATAAAAACTTAATTTATGAATGTAAAATTATAACTAGCACCAATTCCTTCACCTATTTTGGCTCCACTTCCACCTCTTTTAAAGCTCGTCTCTATAATCATCATTCATCTTTCAAATACAAACTTAAAAGAACTAACACTGCTCTCTCAGAACTCATATGGTCCTTAAAAGACAAAAACATTAAATATACCATCTTTTGGAAGAAGATTTCTTCTGCATCCTCATACTTGAACAGCTCTCTATCTAAAATCTGTAATCTCTGCCTAAATGAAAAATTTACCATTATCTCTAACCTAGATTCTATAATAAATAGACGCACAGATTTGTTTTCTATCTGCCTGCATAAATTCCATAGAACTTTTCACAAAGTATACAGTTAATATTCAATTCTTTATCAATTTAGAATCTTTTCTCAAAAGCACATATACATACACCTCTTTAAAATATACCCATCTACCTTACTTTAAAGGGCATTATACACTCTATAATACTTGTTTACTCATTACCCTCATTCTATCTTCTCCTTGTAAAATCATAACATTTGTTTTGACGTTAGAATATTCATCCGCAATCATTATTATTTTTTCTCTCTATCATAAATCTTTTTAATCTCAATTTCATCCTTAATTTATTATTATTTTTTTCTCCCCATCAACGAACTCATTATTAATACATATTAACTCTTTATTCGCATATATTATCAATTCAATCAATATACAAACTTTAACTTCACATTATTTTTCTCAAATCCTTCTACACACAAACCTTAATAATTTTTCTCTTCGTTAATTTTGAAATTGCCACAATACATACATTTCTTTTTTTGACGTTAGAATATTCATCTACAATTATTATTTTTTTCTCTCTATCTTCATACATAATTTCCCTTCGTTAATTTTCAAATTCTTTTAATTTATACATTATCTTCCAACGGTTCTCAACCTCTCTACGTAAAACAATATATCTTTTCTCAGTTATAAAAACTATCTCTTTCTCTCTATCACCCATCTCTCCCTCTCCACCTTCACTCTCATCTCCTCCCCTTTTTTCATCCTTTCCACCCCCCCCCCCCTCTCCCTAAATAAAATATTTTATCCTCGTACATATTTTTCCCTTCGTTAATTTTAAAATTCTTTTAATTTATACATTATCTTCCAACGGTTTTCAACCTCTCTATGTAAAACAATATATCTTCTCTCAGTTATAAAAACTATCTCTTTCTCTCTATCACCCATCTCTCCCTCTCATCTCCTTCCCTTTTCATCCTTCCCCCCCCCCCCTCTCTAAATAAAATATTTTTCCCAATATCACACATCAATCTAAAACCACTTTTCATATGTTGATTTAAAACTGCACTATCCACAAGTGTTTTTTAGCCTTCATATCATGTTCTCCTGTTTTATCTGATGAAAACACAAATATTATTGCATGATGATGTTTGTTTTTGAAATGCGCATAATAAAATATATGGAACTCCTTTAACCATCTTTTGATGGTTAAAGGAGTTCCATATAAATATGTACGAGGAAAGAGAGGGAGTTTATGTATGAAGATAGAGAGAAAAAAATAATAATTGCGGATGAATATTCTAACGTCAAAAAGGTGTATGTTGATAAGTATTGTTGCAAT
>CAXHJY010001456.1:15000-25000 GCA_964016885.1 Eledone cirrhosa | reverse complement strand
TGTTAGAATTCATCAGGACTACATATCCAGTGCTTTTATCGAGAATGACACAGCTAGAGACTTATAGAATACTTAGCTGTGTACTGGAACTGGTTTGAAAGAGCGGTTGCCGGTCCGGCAGAAATTAGAAATTGGAATAAATGCTCTGAAATAGCGATATATATGTGAGTATAGACATAGAATATTCGAAAATATTCTGTATGTTTATAATAAACATTTTGAAGACCTAATCGCTATAGAATAGAATACGTCACGTATTACAATTAGATTCTCGATAAAAGCAAGGGAAGTAATCCACGCGTTTCATTCTTGTTAGAATTCATCAGGACTACATATCCAGTGCTTTTATCGAGAATGACACAGCTAGAGACTTATAGAATACTTAGCTGTGTACTGGAACTGGTTTGAAAGAGCGGTTGCCGGTCCGGCAGAAATTAGAAATTGGAATAAATGCTCTGAAATAGCGATATATATGTGAGTATAGACATAGAATATTCGAAAATATTCTGTATGTTTATAATAAACATTTTGAAGACCTAATCGCTATAGAATAGAATACGTCACGTATTACAATTAGATTCTCGATAAAAGCAAGGGAAGTAATCCACGCGTTTCATTCTTGTTAGAATTCATCAGGACTACATATCCAGTGCTTTTATCGAGAATGACACAGCTAGAGACTTATAGAATACTTAGCTGTGTACTGGAACTGGTTTGAAAGAGCGGTTGCCGGTCCGGCAGAAATTAGAAATTGGAATAAATGCTCTGAAATAGCGATATATATGTGAGTATAGACATAGAATATTCGAAAATATTCTGTATGTTTATAATAAACATTTTGAAGACCTAATCGCTATAGAATAGAATACGTCACGTATTACAATTAGATTCTCGATAAAAGCAAGGGAAGTAATCCACGCGTTTCATTCTTGTTAGAATTCATCAGGACTACATATCCAGTGCTTTTATCGAGAATGACACAGCTAGAGACTTATAGAATACTTAGCTGTGTACTGGAACTGGTTTGAAAGAGCGGTTGCCGGTCCGGCAGAAATTAGAAATTGGAATAAATGCTCTGAAATAGCGATATATATGTGAGTATAGACATAGAATATTCGAAAATATTCTGTATGTTTATAATAAACATTTTGAAGACCTAATCGCTATAGAATAGAATACGTCACGTATTACAATTAGATTCTCGATAAAAGCAAGGGAAGTAATCCACGCGTTTCATTCTTGTTAGAATTCATCAGGACTACATATCCAGTGCTTTTATCGAGAATGACACAGCTAGAGACTTATAGAATACTTAGCTGTGTACTGGAACTGGTTTGAAAGAGCGGTTGCCGGTCCGGCAGAAATTAGAAATTGGAATAAATGCTCTGAAATAGCGATATATATGTGAGTATAGACATAGAATATTCGAAAATATTCTGTATGTTTATAATAAACATTTTGAAGACCTAATCGCTATAGAATAGAATACGTCACGTATTACAATTAGATTCTCGATAAAAGCAAGGGAAGTAATCCACGCGTTTCATTCTTGTTAGAATTCATCAGGACTACATATCCAGTGCTTTTATCGAGAATGACACAGCTAGAGACTTATAGAATACTTAGCTGTGTACTGGAACTGGTTTGAAAGAGCGGTTGCCGGTCCGGCAGAAATTAGAAATTGGAATAAATGCTCTGAAATAGCGATATATATGTGAGTATAGACATAGAATATTCGAAAATATTCTGTATGTTTATAATAAACATTTTGAAGACCTAATCGCTATAGAATAGAATACGTCACGTATTACAATTAGATTCTCGATAAAAGCAAGGGAAGTAATCCACGCGTTTCATTCTTGTTAGAATTCATCAGGACTACATATCCAGTGCTTTTATCGAGAATGACACAGCTAGAGACTTATAGAATACTTAGCTGTGTACTGGAACTGGTTTGAAAGAGCGGTTGCCGGTCCGGCAGAAATTAGAAATTGGAATAAATGCTCTGAAATAGCGATATATATGTGAGTATAGACATAGAATATTCGAAAATATTCTGTATGTTTATAATAAACATTTTGAAGACCTAATCGCTATAGAATAGAATACGTCACGTATTACAATTAGATTCTCGATAAAAGCAAGGGAAGTAATCCACGCGTTTCATTCTTGTTAGAATTCATCAGGACTACATATCCAGTGCTTTTATCGAGAATGACACAGCTAGAGACTTATAGAATACTTAGCTGTGTACTGGAACTGGTTTGAAAGAGCGGTTGCCGGTCCGGCAGAAATTAGAAATTGGAATAAATGCTCTGAAATAGCGATATATATGTGAGTATAGACATAGAATATTCGAAAATATTCTGTATGTTTATAATAAACATTTTGAAGACCTAATCGCTATAGAATAGAATACGTCACGTATTACAATTAGATTCTCGATAAAAGCAAGGGAAGTAATCCACGCGTTTCATTCTTGTTAGAATTCATCAGGACTACATATCCAGTGCTTTTATCGAGAATGACACAGCTAGAGACTTATAGAATACTTAGCTGTGTACTGGAACTGGTTTGAAAGAGCGGTTGCCGGTCCGGCAGAAATTAGAAATTGGAATAAATGCTCTGAAATAGCGATATATATGTGAGTATAGACATAGAATATTCGAAAATATTCTGTATGTTTATAATAAACATTTTGAAGACCTAATCGCTATAGAATAGAATACGTCACGTATTACAATTAGATTCTCGATAAAAGCAAGGGAAGTAATCCACGCGTTTCATTCTTGTTAGAATTCATCAGGACTACATATCCAGTGCTTTTATCGAGAATGACACAGCTAGAGACTTATAGAATACTTAGCTGTGTACTGGAACTGGTTTGAAAGAGCGGTTGCCGGTCCGGCAGAAATTAGAAATTGGAATAAATGCTCTGAAATAGCGATATATATGTGAGTATAGACATAGAATATTCGAAAATATTCTGTATGTTTATAATAAACATTTTGAAGACCTAATCGCTATAGAATAGAATACGTCACGTATTACAATTAGATTCTCGATAAAAGCAAGGGAAGTAATCCACGCGTTTCATTCTTGTTAGAATTCATCAGGACTACATATCCAGTGCTTTTATCGAGAATGACACAGCTAGAGACTTATAGAATACTTAGCTGTGTACTGGAACTGGTTTGAAAGAGCGGTTGCCGGTCCGGCAGAACCGGACCGGCAACCGCTCTTTCAAACCAGTTCCAGTACACAGCTAAGTATTCTATAAGTCTCTAGCTGTGTCATTCTCGATAAAAGCACTGGATATGTAGTCCTGATGAATTCTAACAAGAATGAAACGCGTGGATTACTTCCCTTGCTTTTATCGAGAATCTAATTGTAATACGTGACGTATTCTATTCTATAGCGATTAGGTCTTCAAAATGTTTATTATAAACATACAGAATATTTTCGAATATTCTATGTCTATACTCACATATATATCGCTATTTCAGAGCATTTATTCCAATTTCTAATTTCTGCCGGACCGGCAACCGCTCTTTCAAACCAGTTCCAGTACACAGCTAAGTATTCTATAAGTCTCTAGCTGTGTCATTCTCGATAAAAGCACTGGATATGTAGTCCTGATGAATTCTAACAAGAATGAAACGCGTGGATTACTTCCCTTGCTTTTATCGAGAATCTAATTGTAATACGTGACGTATTCTATTCTATAGCGATTAGGTCTTCAAAATGTTTATTATAAACATACAGAATATTTTCGAATATTCTATGTCTATACTCACATATATATCGCTATTTCAGAGCATTTATTCCAATATATATATATATATATAGATATATATATATATATATATAAATATATATATATATATATAAATATATATATATATATATATATATATATATATAGATAATTTAATATATCTACTAACATAAGCAAACAGATGTACGCTAATACCAGCAAATACACAGGTTATGTCATAGTACCTAGGTGGTTCAATGCAGGAAGATGCAGAACAATAATATAAAAGACGTAAAATAAGAAAATTAAAAAAAAAAAAAAAAAAAAAAAATTAACTTACTTAAATTTTCACTCCAACTAATTAGTTTCTGCAATGGGATAAAGACAGTTACGTAATGAACTGTTGAGAATTTCATTGCGTCATCAGGGAGATCATTCTCAGCCAAGTCTCCAGGCAATGCGCGGACACTGGAGACTCATAAAAATAATAATAATTCGGTAAATGGAACAGCTATCGAGGAGTGGATTCCAGGTACTGAAAATTCTCACTGCTACTGGTCATCTGGCCGATTCTAAAGAATCAAACGTGACACAGAGGCTAGTCAGTAGGAATGGGATGGTAAGATGACAGACGCCTACTTACACCTCAAAAAAAAAAAAATTTTAGAAGTGGTTTTGGCAGGTTTGCTCGACAAATCAGTGATTTGGAGATAAATATAGATAATTTAATATATCTACTAACATAAGCGCACAGATGTACGCTAATGCCAGCAAATACACAGGTTATGTCATAGTACCTAGGTGGTTCAATGCAGGAGGATGCAGAACAATAATATAAAAGACGTAAAATAAGAAAATTAAAAAAAAAAAAAAAAAAAATTAACTTACTTACTTAAATTTTCACTCCAACTAATTAGTTTCTGCAATGGGATAAAGACAGTTACGTAATGAACTGTTGAGAATTTCATTGCGTCCTCAGGGAGATCATTCTCAGCCAAGTCTCCAGGCAATGCGCGGACACTGGGGACTCATAAAAATAATAATAATTCGGTAAATGGAACAGCTATCGAGGACTGGATTCCAGGTACTGAAAATTCTCACTGCTACTGGTCATCTGGCCGATTCTAAAGAATCAATCACGTGACACAGAGGCTAGTCAGTAGGAATGGGATGGTAAGATGACAGACGCCTACTTACACCTCAAAAAAAAATTTTAGAAGTGGTTTTGGCAGGTTTGCTCGACAAATCAGTGATTTTTTTTAATTTTTTTAAAAAATGTTCTTATTTTACGTCTTCTATATATATATATATATATATATATATATATATATATATATATATATATATATATATATATATATATATATATATATAATATAAGATCAAAAGATGGTTAAAGGAGTTCAATATATTTTATTATGCGCATTTCAAAAACAAACATCATCAAACAATAATATTTGTGTTTTCATCAGATAAAACAGGAGAACATGATATGAAGGCTAAAAAAACACTTGTTGATAGTGCAGTTTTAAATCAACATATGAAAAGTGGTTTTAGATTGATGTGTGATATTGGGAAAAATATTTTATTTAGAGAGGGGGGGGGGAGAAAAGGATGAAAAGGGAAGGAGATGAGAGGGAGAGATGGGTGATAGAGAGAAAGAGATAGTTTTTATAACTGAGAGGAGATATATTTTATATAGAGGGGTTGAAAACCGTTGGAAGATACTGTATAAATTAAAAATTTTGAAAATTAACGAAGGGAGGATATGTGCGAGGAAAAAATATATTATATTTAGGGAGGGGGGGGGGTTGGAAAGGATGAAAAAAAGGGGAGGAGATGAGAGTGAAGGTGGAGAGGGAGAGATGGGTGATAGAGAGAAAGAGATAGTTTTTATAACTGAGAAAAAGATATAATGTTTTAATATAGAGAGGTTGGGAACCGTTGGAAGATAATGTATAAATTAAAGGAATTTGAAAATTAACGAAGGGAAATTATGTATGAAGATAGAGAGAAAAAAATAATAATTGTGGGTGAATATTCTAACGTCAAAAGAAGAAATGTAGGAATTTTAAAATTAGCAAAGAGAAAAAGTTTATGTGTAGAAGGATTTGAGAAAAATAATGTGAAGTTAAAGTTTGTATATTGAATTCATATGTATTAATAATGAGTTCGTTGATGGGGAGAAAAAAGTAATAATAAATTAAGGATGAAATTGAGATTAAAAGGATTTATGATAGAGAGAAAAAATAATAATGATTGCGGATGAATACTCAAAATGTCAAAAACAAATGTTATTGTTTTACGAGGAGATAGAATGAGGGTAATGAGTAAACGAGTATTATAGAGTGTATAATGCCCTTTAAAGTAAGGTAGATGGGTATATTTTAAAGAATATATGAGTATATATTAAAAAAAAATATAATAATAAATTAAGGATGAAATTGAGATTAAAAAGATTTATGATAGAGAGAAAAAATAATAATGATTGCGGATGAATATTCAAAAAGTCAAAAACAAATGTTATTGTTTTACGAGAAGATAGAATGAGGGTAATGAGTAAACGAGTATTATAGAGTGTATAATGCCCTTTAAAGTAAGGTAGATGGGTATATTTTAAAGAGGTGTATGTATATGTGCCTTTGAGAAAAGATTCTAAATTGATAAAGAATTGAATATTAACTGTATACTTTGTGAAAAGTTCTATGGAATTTATGCAGGCAGATAGAAAACAAATCTGAGCGTCTATTTATTATGGATTCTAGGTTAGAGATAATGGTAAATTTTTCATTTAGGCAGAGATTACAGATTTTAGATAGAGAGCTGTTCAAGTATGAGGATGCAGAATAAATCTTTTTCCAAAAGATGTTATATTTAATGTTTTTGTCTTTTAAGGACCATATGAGTTCTGAGAGAGCAGTGTTAGTTCTTTTAACTAACTGTGTATATATGTATATGTGTACGTATATGTTTGTGTATGTATATATATGTGTATGTATGTATGTATATGTATGTGTGTGTATATATGTGTATGTATATGTGTCTGTATATATATATATATATATATATATATGTATATATATATATATATATATATATATATATATATATATATATGTGTGTGTGCGTGTCTGTATGTGTGTATATATTTGTATATTTGTGTGTGTATATGTATGTATATGTGGATAAACCAGGGCTTTTTTCATTCTGTAGATTGAAGGAAACTTTTTTTGCTTTTAAGAAACCTCTGGTGAATGGATTAATTGCCTTGTATGGCTTTATTACTTTACTACTATATATACGTTTATGTAAGGTTCATTTGTCTTATCTAATACTGAGCTTTACACATACACACATGTATATGTGTGTGTGTATGTGTATGCATGTGTGTATGTGTACGTGTATGTGTGTATATATATATATATATGTATATATTTATATATATATGTGTATATATATATATATGTATATGTATAAATGTATATGTGTATATGTATGTGTATGTATGTATATGTTGCGTGTGTTTTTATTTATTTTTATGTATGTGTGGGTTTGTGTGTGGGTGTGTGTGTGTGTATATATGTGTGTGTGTTTGTATTTGGTTGTGCGTTCTTTTGATATATACGTATTTGCATGTGTATAATTGTTTAGCTATGTATGTATATGTGTGTTTACGTAATTATATGTGTGTGTGCGTTTATATTTTTATATTTTTGTATGTTTATATATATATATATATATATATATATATATATATATATATATATATATGTATATGTGTGTGTGTGTGTATATAATTACATATACATATGTGTGTGTTTATATTGTATACGTGTACGTGTTTGCGTATGTATGTGTATGTACGTGTTTATGTATTTGTATATGTATATTTATGTGTGAGAGTGTGTGTATGTGTTTACTATTTCGAACGTATGTATATGTGCTTATGTGTGTATTACTTACCACGCGTGTCTGTCCTGTTAGCTGGGGCATGTATCGCTGTCAAATATTTGTTAATATTATTTATATATATTTTTTTCTTATATTTATTTGCGTGTGTTAATATGTAGTGGAGTGCATTCATGTATGTGTATGTATGTACGTTGTATGTTTGTGTGAATGTATGTATATGTGTGTGTATATATATGTGTGTGTGTATGTGTAGGCTTGTACACACACATGTGTGTGTGTGTGTGTATGTATATGTGTATATGTGTGTATATGTATGTGTATATATATATATGTATATATGTATGGATATGTACATGTGTATATATATGTGTGTGTGTATGTGTGTGTGTGTGTATATGTGTGTGTGTGTGTGTGTGTGTGTGTGTGTATGTATGAATATATGTATGTGTATATGTGTGTATATATGTGTATGTGTGTGTAGGTGTACGCTCTTTATATATATATATATATATATATATATATATATATATATATATATATATTATATATGTGTGTATGTGTATATGTGTATGCGTGCAAATTATATGTGTATATATGTGTGTGTGTGTAAGTATGCTTTTGTGTTTTTTTGTGTGTGTTTGCATGTGTAGTTTTATTTTATTTTAATTTTCCTTTCCTTCTCCCTTTTCCAGCCTCACTTTCATATAGATTGCATTTTTGTTTTTAGAATCCATATTCAATAAACAAACCAGGATTTTTCATTCTGAGGATTGAAAGCAAAACCTTTTGCTTTTAAGAAACCACTGGTAAATGGAATAATTGCCTTATGTTGTTTATTACATAATAATAATAATTAAGCTCTGTTGCTTACATAGAGCACTCTTTTTTCCTGGACTTTTCCGATGGAATTACTTCACATATATATATATATATATATATATATATATATATATATATATATATATATATATATATATATATATATATATATATATATATATATATATATATATATATATATATAAATATATATATATATATATATATAAATATATATATAAATATATATATATATAAATATATATATAAATATATATATATATAAATATATATAAATATATATATAAATATATATATAAATATATATATATATAAATATATATAAATATATATATAAATATATATATATATAAATATATATATAAATATATATAAATATATATATATATAAATATATATGAATATATATATATATAAATATATATATATATAAATATATATATAAATATATATATAAATATATATAAATATATATATAAATATATATAAATATATATATATATAAATATATATATATAAATATATATATAAATATATATAAATATATATATAAATAAATATATATATAAATATATAATTAAATATATATATAAATATATAAATATATATATATATATATATATATATATATATAACTTTGAATAACTTTGAAATGTTTTGGCCAGTATTGGCCCAGGCCATGTCTAACTTAATAGCACCACCTGGCGAAGTCTTTCAATTCAGGATTTGGGCACCATGGCCCATTCGAGAAGAGAATTACTGTTTGCGGAGACATATCCGGGTGTGGGTGGTTTGTCCGGGATTACTTGGAGGAATTTGTCCAAAGACTTCTTGAATTTTGTGTGGTCAGTTTCTGTTTTGACGTGTCCTGGTGTGATGTTGAAGAGAGCAGGGCCGATTGAGGTGAAATAATTGTGCCGTATTGTTGTTATGAGTTGCGATTTAGATTTTTGAATGGGACGGATAGCACGGGGCCCAAGCCTTGGGTGTATCTTGAAGGCGATGCCAACATCATTTGGGCAGTGATGATGGAACATTTTCCACATCATGCAGATAATATAACGCTCACGGCGACGTTGGAGTGAGTAAAGTTTCAGGTTTTCCAATCGACCCCAGTAGTCAAGGTCTGACATGCCATCTATCTTTTTCGTGATTGCCCTTTGAGGAGCTTCAAGTTTCATGATACTTTGTTTCGTGTGGGGAGACCACAGTGGACAACAGTATTCAAGGTGTGGTCGGGCGAAAGTAGAGAAGAGAAGGATAATGGTGCGGGAATCTCTCGACTGGAAGGTTCTGAGGATCCAGGAACACATTCTGCGGGCCATGTCAACTTTGCTGCTTATATGCGTGGTCCAGCTTATGTTGCTGTCCACGGTTACTCCCAAGTCTCTGATGTTGTTAGATGCCACGAGAGTTTCCCCGGAGGGAAGGGAGTACGGGAGTTTCAGAGCATCCTCTTTTCCAAAGTGGATCAGTTCGAATTTGTCTTCG
>CAXHJY010001456.1:0-10000 GCA_964016885.1 Eledone cirrhosa | reverse complement strand
CATTGTAGTATTGGGCTTTTTCGTCGAAAATCTTTCTATTCGACGAGATCCTAGAGATACGTTTTTGGACAGAGTTTACTATAGTGTTTTTGACAGATCTGGGGTGGTTAGAGTTAAAGTTTACATAGTTTAAGTTTTCATTCAACTTGTGAAAAGGATAGTGAAGACATGTGTTGAGATTTAATGTTATATCTAGGAAATTGACTATTCTATGGTTGTTTACAATTTCTATTTTAAGATTAAAATAATTAAAAAATTGTGTAATTTGTTTACATTTTCTATTTAGTTCAGAGTTATTATTATCAATAAGTAAAAGCATGTCGTCTCTATATAAACCTCCGGTAGTACCGGGTATTTTCCTATGTAGCGAATTGATTAAAAATAAACCCACAAGGTCAGTTACCTGGGCTGAGTCGGATGATCCCATAGTAATGTCGGATGATCCCATAAAACATTCTTCATGAAAAATTAAGCTATCCTAAAAGTTGATGCTCCAAATATTTCGAATAAACGTTACACTAGATAAACTTCTATATTAAATATAAGAACACATGTAGACCAAATTGGGCATCCTATACTTTTTGAAATGATCTTTACTAGATGTGATTTGATAGATAATTTTTGGCTTTATCTGTTTTTCGACTCTGATGTTTATAATGAACTTGGCAATATATTGTCAATTAATTTTGAAGGGTTGATCTTTGTGGTTTATTTTATTTTTATTATTGTAGTATTTCCTAATTTTTATTTTTAATATTCTTAATATGTAAATTTTTTAATATGTAATATTTTTAATATTTTTAATATGTAATATTCTTTCGTAATATTTCTTAGTTTTCTATTTTATTATTACTTATTATTATTATTGTTATTTTTAGTTTTGTTTCCGATATATTTTTATTTTTATTTTTATTAGTATATTGAAATCTGCTCTATCTTTGCTTGATAGACTGAAATAGTAATATTGACTCTATATACACATCTATGTATACTTACATTTTTATACCACATTGAGAATACTTTCCGTGAACTTAAGGTTTGCAGAATTGATCATGTACATTCACATAGATGTTTGTAATTATCACATAAACATATGAATTTTTTAAAAAACTAAACATAAGATCATTAATTTTCACACATTGTGGATACATATCTCATTCAGGAATACTGATATTTACAATGTAGAGGCTGGTTTTGTAAATACTAATACCTCTATATTAAAACAGAGGTTTTTTACGCCTCGCATGTGTCTGGTTTTTTTTCTCTCTCTTTTTTTCTCTCTCTATATTTTTTTTCTCTCCCTATATAACAGCTGGTTCTCCCTCCATATATCTCCCTTACATTAATACTAGAGCTAAATAAATAAATAAATAAATAAATGTATCATTGATACGTTATTCAACAGTCGTCCCACTACCTAGCTTTCTATATATATCTATCTATCTCTATTTCCTCTCTGTCTATATATATATATATCTCTTTCTGTTTCTTTACATGAAGTTCTTCTCTTTATCTATCTTTCCATCTCTCTATTTTGTTCCATGCATTTCTTCTTTTTCTTTTTCTTCGTTTTCTGTCTTTCTTTCCTTTTTTCTCTCTTTTTCTCTCTTTCTCTCTCTCTTTCTTTCTCTTTGTGTACAATTTTGTCACTACCAAATCAACCTTCTCAAATGCAAGTAGATGTTACGGTATGTCGAATCTATTTATCTATAAAACTGTTTATATTGTATTTTGTCTGAGGAAGGCATAGCATATTGTTAATATGATATCCCTGAAATATATATAATGAAATAAATATGGTTTTATAAATATAGTTTCCATTTATTTAATATTGTATATTTATATATATATATTTATATATATATATATATAGAAATATATATATATATATATATAAATATATATATATATATAAATATATATATATATAAATATATATATATATATATAAATATATATATATATATATAAATATATATATATATATATATAAATATATATATATATATAAATATATATATATATATAAATATATATATATATATAAATATATATATATATATATATATAAATATATATATATAAATATATAGATAAATCTACCAAGAGTTTACGGTAGTGTCCAATCCGTATGAAGAACTCAATGTATTCCGGATATCATGGAAAGAAGAGATGTAATGAAAAATCACATTCGGTGAAAGATAAACGGTATACAGAGTCAAGATAAAATATTAAACAAATAATGAATAAACAATGAGACATATATACATATATATATATATATAAATATATATATATATATATATATATATATATATATATATATATATATATATATATATATATATATATAAATATATATATATATATATATATATAAATATATATATATATATATATATATATAGTTAAAAGAATAGAGGTGTAACACACAAGTTATTATATATTGGTAAACGGAATAGAAAATGCTGACAAATTGTTAACAGTTGAAAAATGGTTTAATTAGGAATAAAAGAGTATTAGTGATTGTATGGGTTAGTATTCAGTTGTGGTTTTAAGTTTTTAAGTTTTTACCGGTTGCGCATTTCTAAATGCTTTTCAAAAATAATTTTGAGATAGAGTGTCCGTGATGTTTGCTCAAGTCTACAATCAACCATACGATTTAAAATCGATAGAGGAAGATTCGGGACAAACAGATAAAAAATATCAATAAAACAATACGTCAATAATTTAAATGAATGTAAAATCATACCCGGACCCACTAGACAGGTGTTAAATCTAGCTTCATGGGTTTCTGTAAATCCTTAGACTGTACTCTATCAGCTCACATATAAATATAAAAGCCTACTAGAGTAAGCGGAACGGAGTTTTACTTTCTCAACGAGTTTTTTCCTGGCGGCAGAGGAGCCAACTACCAGTGAAAAACGCACATGGCATTAGACAAGGGAGATGACCCCTATATCCGCGAAAACAATTCGAGTGAATGTGGAAATACACATATCGAATTAGAGTGCTCAATAGACATGTTAAAATAAAACAAAAGCTATTCATCACTCAATAGAATCGACAAAAAATGAGCAATAAAATTAACTGGTGGATAGCTATGTCCAGAGCTAAATATATTAGGAAGATCGAGTATCGAAAAATCGGCGCACGAGTTCACGATAAACGAGATTCGATATGAGCGGCAGAGGGCTCAATAATTCAGATGAATCAGAGCTATAACTATCGTTAAAATACCGTCACATATAGAACAAGTCTACAATCAACCATACGATTTAAAATCGATAGAGGAAGATTCAGGACAAACAGATAAAAAATATCAATAAAACAATACGTCAATAATTTAAATGAATGTAAAATCATACCCGGACCCACTAGACAGGTGTTAAATCTAGCTTCATGGGTTTCTGTAAATCCTTAGACTGTACTCTATCAGCTCACATATAAATATAAAAGCCTACTAGAGTAAGCGGAACGGAGTTTTACTTTCTCAACGAGTTTTTTCCTGGCGGCAGAGGAGCCAACTACCAGTGAAAAACGCACATGGCATTAGACAAGGGAGATGACCCCTATATCCGCGAAAACAATTCGAGTGAATGTGGAAATACACATATCGAATTAGAGTGCTCAATAGACATGTTAAAATAAAACAAAAGCTATTCATCACTCAATAGAATCGACAAAAAATGAGCAATAAAATTAACTGGTGGATAGCTATGTCCAGAGCTAAATATATTAGGAAGATCGAGTATCGAAAAATCGGCGCACGAGTTCACGATAAACGAGATTCGATATGAGCGGCAGAGGGCTCAATAATTCAGATGAATCAGAGCTATAACTATCGTTAAAATACCGTCACATATAGAACAAGTCTACAATCAACCATACGATTTAAAATCGATAGAGGAAGATTCGGGACAAACAGATAAAAAATATCAATAAAACAATACGTCAATAATTTAAATGAATGTAAAATCATACCCGGACCCACTAGACAGGTGTTAAATCTAGCTTCATGGGTTTCTGTAAATCCTTAGACTGTACTCTATCAGCTCACATATAAATATAAAAGCCTACTAGAGTAAGCGGAACGGAGTTTTACTTTCTCAACGAGTTTTTTCCTGGCGGCAGAGGAGCCAACTACCAGTGAAAAACGCACATGGCATTAGACAAGGGAGATGACCCCTATATCCGCGAAAACAATTCGAGTGAATGTGGAAATACACATATCGAATTAGAGTGCTCAATAGACATGTTAAAATAAAACAAAAGCTATTCATCACTCAATAGAATCGACAAAAAATGAGCAATAAAATTAACTGGTGGATAGCTATGTCCAGAGCTAAATATATTAGGAAGATCGAGTATCGAAAAATCGGCGCACGAGTTCACGATAAACGAGATTCGATATGAGCGGCAGAGGGCTCAATAATTCAGATGAATCAGAGCTATAACTATCGTTAAAATACCGTCACATATAGAACAAGTCTACAATCAACCATACGATTTAAAATCGATAGAGGAAGATTCGGGACAAACAGATAAAAAATATCAATAAAACAATACGTCAATAATTTAAATGAATGTAAAATCATACCCGGACCCACTAGACAGGTGTTAAATCTAGCTTCATGGGTTTCTGTAAATCCTTAGACTGTACTCTATCAGCTCACATATAAATATAAAAGCCTACTAGAGTAAGCGGAACGGAGTTTTACTTTCTCAACGAGTTTTTTCCTGGCGGCAGAGGAGCCAACTACCAGTGAAAAACGCACATGGCATTAGACAAGGGAGATGACCCCTATATCCGCGAAAACAATTCGAGTGAATGTGGAAATACACATATCGAATTAGAGTGCTCAATAGACATGTTAAAATAAAACAAAAGCTATTCATCACTCAATAGAATCGACAAAAAATGAGCAATAAAATTAACTGGTGGATAGCTATGTCCAGAGCTAAATATATTAGAAAGATCGAGTATCGAAAAATCGGCGCACGAGTTCACGATAAACGAGATTCGATATGAGCGGCAGAGGGCTCAATAATTCAGATGAATCAGAGCTATAACTATCGTTAAAATACCGTCTTATATAGAACAAGTCTACAATCAACCATACGATTTAAAATCGATAGAGGAAGATTCGGGACAAACAGATAAAAAATATCAATAAAACAATACGTCAATAATTTAAATGAATGTAAAATCATACCCGGACCCACTAGACAGGTGTTAAATCTAGCTTCATGGGTTTCTGTAAATCCTTAGACTGTACTCTATCAGCTCACATATAAATATAAAAGCCTACTAGAGTAAGCGGAACGGAGTTTTACTTTCTCAACGAGTTTTTTCCTGGCGGCAGAGGAGCCAACTACCAGTGAAAAACGCACATGGCATTAGACAAGGGAGATGACCCCTATATCCGCGAAAACAATTCGAGTGAATGTGGAAATACACATATCGAATTAGAGTGCTCAATAGACATGTTAAAATAAAACAAAAGCTATTCATCACTCAATAGAATCGACAAAAAATGAGCAATAAAATTAACTGGTGGATAGCTATGTCCAGAGCTAAATATATTAGAATATATTTATATATATATATATATATATATATATACTTTTATTTATATATATATATATATATATATATATATATATATATATATATATATATATATATATATATATATATATATATATATATATATATATATATTTATATATATATATATATATATATATATATATATATATATATATATATATATAAATATATAAATATATATATATAAATATATATATATATATATATATATATATATATATATTTATATATATATATTTATATATATATATATATATTTATATATATATATATATATATATATTTATATATATTTATATATATATATATATATATATATATATATATATATATATTTATATATATATATATATATATATATATATATATATATATATATATATATATTTATATATATATATATATATATATATATATATATATATATATATATATATATATATATATTTATATATATATATATATATATATATATATATATATATATATATATATATATATATATATATGTATATATATATATATATATATATATATAAATATATATATATATATATATATATATATATATATATATATATAAATATATATAAATATATATATATATATATAAATATATATTTATATATATATATATATATATATATATATATATATATATATATATATATATAAATATATATATATATATATAAATATATATAAATATATAAATATATATATATATATATATATATATATATATATATATATATATTTATATATAAATATATATATATATATATATATATATATATATATATATATGTATATATATATATATATAAATATATATATATATAAATAAAAGTATATATATATATATATATATATATAAATATATATATAGGAATATATATATAGAAATATATATATAGAAATATATATATATAAATATATATATATATATATATATAAATATATATATATATATATATAAATATATATATATATAAATATTTATATATATATATATAAATATATATTTATATATATAAATATATATATATATATATATAAATATATATATATATATATATATATAAATATATATATATATATATAAATATATATATATAAATATATATATATATATATATATATATATATATATATATATATATATATATATATATATATATTAGAAAGTGAGGTTTTTTTTACAAAATGAAAAATAACCGAGGTGTCCTACACGAGTGGAAGTATAAAGAAAAAGGGATGAAATCGAAAATGCAACTGAAGTCTTATTTTTTTAAAAATATATATATTTATTTGGTTCCTTTACCGGTTTCGCAGTTCTTCTGCTTTTCAAAAGGTGAGTTGAGATGGAGGGTCTGTGGTTTTTCTCACATCTGATGTGAGAAAAACCACAGACCCTCCATCTCAACTCACCTTTTGAAAAGCAGAAGAACTGCGAAACCGGTAAAGGAACCAAATAAATATATATATTTTTAAAAAAATAAGACTTCAGTTGCATTTTCGATTTCATCCCTTTTTCTTTATATATATATATATATAGATATTTCGTTTCTGAATTTGTTTAGCAAGATTCTTTATCTGAAATCGTGTGTTGAAACCGATATTGTTATACTTTGGGAGGGTCATGTTGCCAATAAGAAACACACGCACCAGTTGCTTTCACTTCAATTTATTATATATTTATAAATTTATAAATTTACAAATCTACAAACTTATAAATTTCTGGTTGGTTGGTTGGTTCCACAACCAGATAGTTGTTTATATATATAGTCATAGTCCTTTCGTCACACACTCTGTGACCTCTTCAGTGACTGGGGATTCCTTTCTTCGTTTCTGTGCCTTTTCTTTCTTCTATCCTACGCCATTTTGTTTCTGTGTGTGTGTTGTGTGCTCAGTTTGCGCATGTGCCACATCCGGGTGTCTGTGTGTGTTTGTGTTCATTTTTCTATTTGTTTATTTATTTATTGTTGGTTGGTTGTTTGTTCTATGTGTGTGTGTGTTTACATTTTGTCCTGTGTGTGTTTTCATTTTGTGTGTGTTTTCAATTGTAAGTTGTTTGTTCTATGTGTGTGTGTGTTTTCATTTTGTCCTTAATTGTAAGTTGTGATGTTGCTGTTCCACTCATATTTTCTATTTAATTTTGGTTTTAATTCTTTTATGCTTACTGCCTCTGTAATTTGCCTAAACATTGCGTCTTTTCTGTGCGTGGATTCTATTTTTATTTCTATGCTCTCTAATCTACCCCTGTGTTCTATCTTAGCATGTTGGTAGAGCACAGATGATTCTTTATTATCTTGGAGGTCTCGCCAGTGTTCATTTATTCGTTCCCCTATACTACGAGCTGTCTCACCTATGTACACTATATTTTTGTTTCTACATTGTCCTTCAGTACATCTTATGCTATACACTACATTTCTAGTTTTACAGTTAATATGGGGGCTTATTCTACAGGTTATACATTTCTTATCTATACATGAGGGTCTTTGGAACGGGTATGTCTTGCTAATAAGTGTTTTTACGGAGGTACCAGGTCTTTCTACTATCTTAATATTGAGGTTATGTTTATTTAGGGCCCTTCTAAATTTGTAGGCTAGTTCGCCTCTAGGGGTTGTATCGATGAACATTACACTCTGGTATTTATTGCTATCATACCATGAGTTTATTTTATTGGCCTTGTTCCTAGTTATTTCTATTCTATTCCAAAATTTGCTCCTATACAAGGGGCAGGTCCCATTTATGTCATTATTTACCATTTTTTCCCATTTGGTTCTGGCTCCTCTATACACTCTGATTCTATCTCTCTGATTGTAGCCAGAGAACTGCATACGGTGGATGAAGTGTTGTATGTGTCTCTCTAGTTCTTCGGGGTTGCACATGCGGGACACATTTCTCATCACCCGTACCAAATCCGCAATCAGTATGTTGATTTTGGTATGGTCCGAAATGGCCGAGTTTCGGTGGATCAGATGTTTGGAAGTCATGGGTTTGGCATAATGGGAATGGAGGATTTGTTTTTGGTTGTTAATGGTATCTAACCAGAGCTCTGTGTCTAGTACAGGTAATCGATGGTTGGGGTGTCTACTTGGGTAGTCTATAGTAACTCTAATGCTCTGGTGGATGGAGTTTGCTATTTGCTGGATGCTTTCCATTGTGTTTTCCTCTAGTTCCTGACTGTTCTTTAGTGGGGGTGTCTTAACTACGATGTTTATATCATCTACGTAGCGGGTGTACATTATCAGGGTTAAGCTGTCTTCTAATTGTTCATTAAGTTTTTGTTTAAGTCTACTGTCCCACCATACCATGAATAAATTAGCTATGTCGCCTGCAATGCTAACACCAATGGCTGCTCCTTCCTCTTGGGCATATGTTTTACCATTAAATTTGAACATATGTTCCTTAAGGGTTAATTTTATTCTGGCCCCTACCGCATGTGCAATCATTTTCTTCAGTTCATCATGGTTTTCGGGTGTCCGTATGGCTCTGGTCCACCCGTTCTATCTATCTGTGTGGGTTTTCTTGGCCATTGAGGTAATGGTAGGTGGTCTGCCTCTTGCTGGTCTTGTAGGGCACAGGTTGCTAAGGTCATAAGTGTCTAGGTAACTATTACTATGGGTAAGCTTAAGTAGAAGTCCCAGCTCACTGGTATCAATCCCACGGAACTCAACCTTGCTCTCGCTGATCATTTCTACGCATTTCTCCACAGCAAAATCCACGTCAATAGATGGATACAGGGACACAACATCCATACTGCCTATTATGCAGTTTGTTAGGTCCCCAGATCGGTTACCCGCGCCGATTCCGCTGAGGAGGTCCTCCGTGCTGTCACACACATCTGGGGACATTTCAATGATGGGGCGTATGATCAGGGAGAGCAAGTAGGACAGTCTGTAGTTACTAGCAATGTTAGCCCCACAGACCGGCCGTGTTGGTGGTCCCGCGACAGGGTCACAGCCCGTTTTATGGTCTTTTCGAAGCCCATACAACGCCGACACGTCATTGTTCCAGGCCTGGAAGTTGTTGGCAGTCCTTTTGTTGGGCTGCATTATATTCGTCCACATCACCATTTGGGCATTGAGGGCTTTTTCTCTATCCTCATGCTCTTGTGGTGTTACTTCTCTTGTGTTAGTGATGTGGGGTTGCATTGCCTGGATGTAGTTTGGCAGGCTGTCAACCGACATTCTGCCAGACTTGTCTGTTGGAAAGCATGCTCTCTCTCCATTACGCGAGCGCTGCATGAGCTTACGCAAGCCATTTGCAGATTTTTCTCCCAGTTGCTGGGCCTCCATTCTATTTTGCTTCTTGCTATACTGTTCTATAATATTTCTAAGTTCGGATCTAACTATACTAAATTGTGCTTCTGTTTGTTCA
>CAXHJY010001455.1:0-28698 GCA_964016885.1 Eledone cirrhosa | reverse complement strand
CGGAATATTCACGACTCTCGACGGGTAGCACCCGGAATCGTTTTCTTCGAGCTCGTCCGATCAAGCCTACCCTATATAATAGACAGAACCCCCTGGCCGTGCTGCAAAATCCCTACTCGGTGGTATTCCCCGCAGGCGTTGCGCAGCCCTACGGGTCGGCGGCGGATACGCCTCGCCGGCGGGTTGCGAACTTTCTCGCCATCGAAGCGGCAAGGGCGAGAACGAATAAAGGAACGTTTGCCGGGTTCGAGGCGGAAGACGGAAGGCGTCGTGTCGCGTCGCGGAACTTCGCCTCGCGACGGGTATACACGCCGTCTTGCCGCCTCTCTTTCCCGGCAGCTACTCGTAAAAGTACGGGTCGGCGGCGGAACCGCCTAGCCGGCGGAATGGATTTCTTTCCGCCGTCTACACGGGGCCTCCCCGAAGGAAGCAAGTTTGGGCGGCGTGTTGTCGTCGCATCGACCAAGCCAAGCTACCACCACGACGCCCCGTCCGGGCGTCGTCGTCGGCTGGATTCCCCTGCAGCCACACACGGGTCGGAGGCGGCCAAGTTGGCAAGACTTTACGGGCAGAACACGCATCGGAGGCGGAAGACGGAGCGGAGGCGGAGGGCGGGCGTTAACGTGCAGGCGGGGCGGACGAGTTCTAGACGGCATGTCGTCGAGGCGGAGACATCCGTCATAGCATAGGGTAGGCCGGCACGTACCCGTCTTGTAAACGGAATATTCACGACTCTCGACGGGTAGCACCCGGAATCGTTTTCTTCGAGCTCGTCCGATCAAGCCTACCCTATATAATAGACAGAACCCCCTGGCCGTGCTGCAAAATCCCTACTCGGTGGTATTCCCCGCAGGCGTTGCGCAGCCCTACGGGTCGGCGGCGGATACGCCTCGCCGGCGGGTTGCGAACTTTTCTCGCCATCGAAGCGGCAAGGGCGAGAACGTTTGCCGGGTTCGAGGCGGAAGACGGAAGGCGTCGTGTCGCGTCGCGGAACTTCGCCTCGCGACGGGTATACACGCCGTCTTGCCGCCTCTCTTTCCCGGCAGCTACTCGTAAAAGTACGGGTCGGCGGCGGAACCGCCTAGCCGGCGGAATGGATTTCTTTCCGCCGTCTACACGGGGCCTCCCCGAAGGAAGCAAGTTTGGGCGGCGTGTTGTCGTCGCATCGACCAAGCCAAGCTACCACCACGACGCCCCGTCCGGGCGTCGTCGTCGGCTGGATTCCCCTGCAGCCACACACGGGTCGGAGGCGGCCAAGTTGGCAAGACTTTACGGGCAGAACACGCATCGGAGGCGGAACACGGCATCGGAGGCGGAGGGCGGGCGTTAACGTGCAGGCGGGGCGGACGAGTTCTAGACGGCATGTCGTCGAGGCGGAGACATCCGTCATAGCATAGGGTAGGCCGGCACGTACCCGTCTTGTAAACGGAATATTCACGACTCTCGACGGGTAGCACCCGGAATCGTTTTCTTCGAGCTCGTCCGATCAAGCCTACCCTATATAATAGACAGAACCCCCTGGCCGTGCTGCAAAATCCCTACTCGGTGGTATTCCCCGCAGGCGTTGCGCAGCCCTACGGGTCGGCGGCGGATACGCCTCGCCGGCGGGTTGCGAACTTTCTCGCCATCGAAGCGGCAAGGGCGAGAACGAATAAAGGAACGTTTGCCGGGTTCGAGGCGGAAGACGGAAGGCGTCGTGTCGCGTCGCGGAACTTCGCCTCGCGACGGGTATACACGCCGTCTTGCCGCCTCTCTTTCCCGGCAGCTACTCGTAAAAGTACGGGTCGGCGGCGGAACCGCCTAGCCGGCGGAATGGATTTCTTTCCGCCGTCTACACGGGGCCTCCCCGAAGGAAGCAAGTTTGGGCGGCGTGTTGTCGTCGCATCGTCCAAGCCAAGCTACCACCACGACGCCCCGTCCGGGCGTCGTCGTCGGCTGGATTCCCCTGCAGCCACACACGGGTCGGAGGCGGCCAAGTTGGCAAGACTTTACGGGCAGAACACGCATCGGAGGCGGAACACGGCATCGGAGGCGGAGGGCGGGCGTTAACGTGCAGGCGGGGCGGACGAGTTCTAGACGGCATGTCGTCGAGGCGGAGACATCCGTCATAGCATAGGGTAGGCCGGCACGTACCCGTCTTGTAAACGGAATATTCACGACTCTCGACGGGTAGCACCCGGAATCGTTTTCTTCGAGCTCGTCCGATCAAGCCTACCCTATATAATAGACAGAACCCCCTGGCCGTGCTGCAAAATCCCTACTCGGTGGTATTCCCCGCAGGCGTTGCGCAGCCCTACGGGTCGGCGGCGGATACGCCTCGCCGGCGGGTTGCGAACTTTCTCGCCATCGAAGCGGCAAGGGCGAGAACGAATAAAGGAACGTTTGCCGGGTTCGAGGCGGAAGACGGAAGGCGTCGTGTCGCGTCGCGGAACTTCGCCTCGCGACGGGTATACACGCCGTCTTGCCGCCTCTCTTTCCCGGCAGCTACTCGTAAAAGTACGGGTCGGCGGCGGAACCGCCTAGCCGGCGGAATGGATTTCTTTCCGCCGTCTACACGGGGCCTCCCCGAAGGAAGCAAGTTTGGGCGGCGTGTTGTCGTCGCATCGACCAAGCCAAGCTACCACCACGACGCCCCGTCCGGGCGTCGTCGTCGGCTGGATTCCCCTGCAGCCACACACGGGTCGGAGGCGGCCAAGTTGGCAAGACTTTACGGGCAGAACACGCATCGGAGGCGGAAGACGGAGCGGAGGCGGAGGGCGGGCGTTAACGTGCAGGCGGGGCGGACGAGTTCTAGACGGCATGTCGTCGAGGCGGAGACATCCGTCATAGCATAGGGTAGGCCGGCACGTACCCGTCTTGAAAACGGAATATTCACGACTCTCGACGGGTAGCACCCGGAATCGTTTTCTTCGAGCTCGTCCGATCAAGCCTACCCTATATAATAGACAGAACCCCCTGGCCGTGCTGCAAAATCCCTACTCGGTGGTATTCCCCGCAGGCGTTGCGCAGCCCTACGGGTCGGCGGCGGATACGCCTCGCCGGCGGGTTGCGAACTTTCTCGCCATCGAAGCGGCAAGGCGAGAACGAATAAAGGAACGTTTGCCGGGTTCGAGGCGGAAGACGGAAGGCGTCGTGTCGCGTCGCGGAACTTCGCCTCGCGACGGGTATACACGCCGTCTTGCCGCTTCTCTTTCCCGGCAGCTACTCGTAAAAGTACGGGTCGGCGGCGGAACCGCCTAGCCGGCGGAATGGATTTCTTTCCGCCGTCTACACGGGGCCTCCCCGAAGGAAGCAAGTTTGGGCGGCGTGTTGTCGTCGCATCGACCAAGCCAAGCTACCACCACGACGCCCCGTCCGGGCGTCGTCGTCGGCTGGATTCCCCTGCAGCCACACACGGGTCGGAGGCGGCCAAGTTGGCAAGACTTTACGGGCAGAACACGCATCGGAGGCGGAAGACGGAGCGGAGGCGGAGGGCGGGCGTTAACGTGCAGGCGGGGCGGACGAGTTCTAGACGGCATGTCGTCGAGGCGGAGACATCCGTCATAGCATAGGGTAGGCCGGCACGTACCCGTCTTGAAAACGGAATATTCACGACTCTCGACGGGTAGCACCCGGAATCGTTTTCTTCGAGCTCGTCCGATCAAGCCTACCCTATATAATAGACAGAACCCCCTGGCCGTGCTGCAAAATCCCTACTCGGTGGTATTCCCCGCAGGCGTTGCGCAGCCCTACGGGTCGGCGGCGGATACGCCTCGCCGGCGGGTTGCGAACTTTTCTCGCCATCGAAGCGGCAAGGGCGAGAACGTTTGCCGGGTTCGAGGCGGAAGACGGAAGGCGTCGTGTCGCGTCGCGGAACTTCGCCTCGCGACGGGTATACACGCCGTCTTGCCGCCTCTCTTTCCCGGCAGCTACTCGTAAAAGTACGGGTCGGCGGCGGAACCGCCTAGCCGGCGGAATGGATTTCTTTCCGCCGTCTACACGGGGCCTCCCCGAAGGAAGCAAGTTTGGGCGGCGTGTTGTCGTCGCATCGACCAAGCCAAGCTACCACCACGACGCCCCGTCCGGGCGTCGTCGTCGGCTGGATTCCCCTGCAGCCACACACGGGTCGGAGGCGGCCAAGTTGGCAAGACTTTACGGGCAGAACACGCATCGGAGGCGGAACACGGCATCGGAGGCGGAGGGCGGGCGTTAACGTGCAGGCGGGGCGGACGAGTTCTAGACGGCATGTCGTCGAGGCGGAGACATCCGTCATAGCATAGGGTAGGCCGGCACGTACCCGTCTTGTAAACGGAATATTCACGACTCTCGACGGGTAGCACCCGGAATCGTTTTCTTCGAGCTCGTCCGATCAAGCCTACCCTATATAATAGACAGAACCCCCTGGCCGTGCTGCAAAATCCCTACTCGGTGGTATTCCCCGCAGGCGTTGCGCAGCCCTACGGGTCGGCGGCGGATACGCCTCGCCGGCGGGTTGCGAACTTTCTCGCCATCGAAGCGGCAAGGGCGAGAACGAATAAAGGAACGTTTGCCGGGTTCGAGGCGGAAGACGGAAGGCGTCGTGTCGCGTCGCGGAACTTCGCCTCGCGACGGGTATACACGCCGTCTTGCCGCCTCTCTTTCCCGGCAGCTACTCGTAAAAGTACGGGTCGGCGGCGGAACCGCCTAGCCGGCGGAATGGATTTCTTTCCGCCGTCTACACGGGGCCTCCCCGAAGGAAGCAAGTTTGGGCGGCGTGTTGTCGTCGCATCGACCAAGCCAAGCTACCACCACGACGCCCCGTCCGGGCGTCGTCGTCGGCTGGATTCCCCTGCAGCCACACACGGGTCGGAGGCGGCCAAGTTGGCAAGACTTTACGGGCAGAACACGCATCGGAGGCGGAACACGGCATCGGAGGCGGAGGGCGGGCGTTAACGTGCAGGCGGGGCGGACGAGTTCTAGACGGCATGTCGTCGAGGCGGAGACATCCGTCATAGCATAGGGTAGGCCGGCACGTACCCGTCTTGTAAACGGAATATTCACGACTCTCGACGGGTAGCACCCGGAATCGTTTTCTTCGAGCTCGTCCGATCAAGCCTACCCTATATAATAGACAGAACCCCCTGGCCGTGCTGCAAAATCCCTACTCGGTGGTATTCCCCGCAGGCGTTGCGCAGCCCTACGGGTCGGCGGCGGATACGCCTCGCCGGCGGGTTGCGAACTTTCTCGCCATCGAAGCGGCAAGGCGAGAACGAATAAAGGAACGTTTGCCGGGTTCGAGGCGGAAGACGGAAGGCGTCGTGTCGCGTCGCGGAACTTCGCCTCGCGACGGGTATACACGCCGTCTTGCCGCTTCTCTTTCCCGGCAGCTACTCGTAAAAGTACGGGTCGGCGGCGGAACCGCCTAGCCGGCGGAATGGATTTCTTTCCGCCGTCTACACGGGGCCTCCCCGAAGGAAGCAAGTTTGGGCGGCGTGTTGTCGTCGCATCGACCAAGCCAAGCTACCACCACGACGCCCCGTCCGGGCGTCGTCGTCGGCTGGATTCCCCTGCAGCCACACACGGGTCGGAGGCGGCCAAGTTGGCAAGACTTTACGGGCAGAACACGCATCGGAGGCGGAAGACGGAGCGGAGGCGGAGGGCGGGCGTTAACGTGCAGGCGGGGCGGACGAGTTCTAGACGGCATGTCGTCGAGGCGGAGACATCCGTCATAGCATAGGGTAGGCCGGCACGTACCCGTCTTGAAAACGGAATATTCACGACTCTCGACGGGTAGCACCCGGAATCGTTTTCTTCGAGCTCGTCCGATCAAGCCTACCCTATATAATAGACAGAACCCCCTGGCCGTGCTGCAAAATCCCTACTCGGTGGTATTCCCCGCAGGCGTTGCGCAGCCCTACGGGTCGGCGGCGGATACGCCTCGCCGGCGGGTTGCGAACTTTCTCGCCATCGAAGCGGCAAGGCGAGAACGAATAAAGGAACGTTTGCCGGGTTCGAGGCGGAAGACGGAAGGCGTCGTGTCGCGTCGCGGAACTTCGCCTCGCGACGGGTATACACGCCGTCTTGCCGCTTCTCTTTCCCGGCAGCTACTCGTAAAAGTACGGGTCGGCGGCGGAACCGCCTAGCCGGCGGAATGGATTTCTTTCCGCCGTCTACACGGGGCCTCCCCGAAGGAAGCAAGTTTGGGCGGCGTGTTGTCGTCGCATCGACCAAGCCAAGCTACCACCACGACGCCCCGTCCGGGCGTCGTCGTCGGCTGGATTCCCCTGCAGCCACACACGGGTCGGAGGCGGCCAAGTTGGCAAGACTTTACGGGCAGAACACGCATCGGAGGCGGAAGACGGAGCGGAGGCGGAGGGCGGGCGTTAACGTGCAGGCGGGGCGGACGAGTTCTAGACGGCATGTCGTCGAGGCGGAGACATCCGTCACAGCATAGGGTAGGCCGGCACGTACCCGTCTTGTAAACGGAATATTCACGACTCTCGACGGGTAGCACCCGGAATCGTTTTCTTCGAGCTCGTCCGATCAAGCCTACCCTATATAATAGACAGAACCCCCTGGCCGTGCTGCAAAATCCCTACTCGGTGGTATTCCCCGCAGGCGTTGCGCAGCCCTACGGGTCGGCGGCGGATACGCCTCGCCGGCGGGTTGCGAACTTTCTCGCCATCGAAGCGGCAAGGGCGAGAACGTTTGCCGGGTTCGAGGCGGAAGACGGAAGGCGTCGTGTCGCGTCGCGGAACTTCGCCTCGCGACGGGTATACACGCCGTCTTGCCGCCTCTCTTTCCCGGCAGCTACTCGTAAAAGTACGGGTCGGCGGCGGAACCGCCTAGCCGGCGGAATGGATTTCTTTCCGCCGTCTACACGGGGCCTCCCCGAAGGAAGCAAGTTTGGGCGGCGTGTTGTCGTCGCATCGACCAAGCCAAGCTACCACCACGACGCCCCGTCCGGGCGTCGTCGTCGGCTGGATTCCCCTGCAGCCACACACGGGTCGGAGGCGGCCAAGTTGGCAAGACTTTACGGGCAGAACACGCATCGGAGGCGGAAGACGGAGCGGAGGCGGAGGGCGGGCGTTAACGTGCAGGCGGGGCGGACGAGTTCTAGACGGCATGTCGTCGAGGCGGAGACATCCGTCATAGCATAGGGTAGGCCGGCACGTACCCGTCTTGTAAACGGAATATTCACGACTCTCGACGGGTAGCACCCGGAATCGTTTTCTTCGAGCTCGTCCGATCAAGCCTACCCTATATAATAGACAGAACCCCCTGGCCGTGCTGCAAAATCCCTACTCGGTGGTATTCCCCGCAGGCGTTGCGCAGCCCTACGGGTCGGCGGCGGATACGCCTCGCCGGCGGGTTGCGAACTTTCTCGCCATCGAAGCGGCAAGGGCGAGAACGTTTGCCGGGTTCGAGGCGGAAGACGGAAGGCGTCGTGTCGCGTCGCGGAACTTCGCCTCGCGACGGGTATACACGCCGTCTTGCCGCCTCTCTTTCCCGGCAGCTACTCGTAAAAGTACGGGTCGGCGGCGGAACCGCCTAGCCGGCGGAATGGATTTCTTTCCGCCGTCTACACGGGGCCTCCCCGAAGGAAGCAAGTTTGGGCGGCGTGTTGTCGTCGCATCGACCAAGCCAAGCTACCACCACGACGCCCCGTCCGGGCGTCGTCGTCGGCTGGATTCCCCTGCAGCCACACACGGGTCGGAGGCGGCCAAGTTGGCAAGACTTTACGGGCAGAACACGCATCGGAGGCGGAAGACGGAGCGGAGGCGGAGGGCGGGCGTTAACGTGCAGGCGGGGCGGACGAGTTCTAGACGGCATGTCGTCGAGGCGGAGACATCCGTCATAGCATAGGGTAGGCCGGCACGTACCCGTCTTGTAAACGGAATATTCACGACTCTCGACGGGTAGCACCCGGAATCGTTTTCTTCGAGCTCGTCCGATCAAGCCTACCCTATATAATAGACAGAACCCCCTGGCCGTGCTGCAAAATCCCTACTCGGTGGTATTCCCCGCAGGCGTTGCGCAGCCCTACGGGTCGGCGGCGGATACGCCTCGCCGGCGGGTTGCGAACTTTTCTCGCCATCGAAGCGGCAAGGGCGAGAACGTTTGCCGGGTTCGAGGCGGAAGACGGAAGGCGTCGTGTCGCGTCGCGGAACTTCGCCTCGCGACGGGTATACACGCCGTCTTGCCGCCTCTCTTTCCCGGCAGCTACTCGTAAAAGTACGGGTCGGCGGCGGAACCGCCTAGCCGGCGGAATGGATTTCTTTCCGCCGTCTACACGGGGCCTCCCCGAAGGAAGCAAGTTTGGGCGGCGTGTTGTCGTCGCATCGACCAAGCCAAGCTACCACCACGACGCCCCGTCCGGGCGTCGTCGTCGGCTGGATTCCCCTGCAGCCACACACGGGTCGGAGGCGGCCAAGTTGGCAAGACTTTACGGGCAGAACACGCATCGGAGGCGGAACACGGCATCGGAGGCGGAGGGCGGGCGTTAACGTGCAGGCGGGGCGGACGAGTTCTAGACGGCATGTCGTCGAGGCGGAGACATCCGTCATAGCATAGGGTAGGCCGGCACGTACCCGTCTTGTAAACGGAATATTCACGACTCTCGACGGGTAGCACCCGGAATCGTTTTCTTCGAGCTCGTCCGATCAAGCCTACCCTATATAATAGACAGAACCCCCTGGCCGTGCTGCAAAATCCCTACTCGGTGGTATTCCCCGCAGGCGTTGCGCAGCCCTACGGGTCGGCGGCGGATACGCCTCGCCGGCGGGTTGCGAACTTTCTCGCCATCGAAGCGGCAAGGCGAGAACGAATAAAGGAACGTTTGCCGGGTTCGAGGCGGAAGACGGAAGGCGTCGTGTCGCGTCGCGGAACTTCGCCTCGCGACGGGTATACACGCCGTCTTGCCGCTTCTCTTTCCCGGCAGCTACTCGTAAAAGTACGGGTCGGCGGCGGAACCGCCTAGCCGGCGGAATGGATTTCTTTCCGCCGTCTACACGGGGCCTCCCCGAAGGAAGCAAGTTTGGGCGGCGTGTTGTCGTCGCATCGTCCAAGCCAAGCTACCACCACGACGCCCCGTCCGGGCGTCGTCGTCGGCTGGATTCCCCTGCAGCCACACACGGGTCGGAGGCGGCCAAGTTGGCAAGACTTTACGGGCAGAACACGCATCGGAGGCGGAACACGGCATCGGAGGCGGAGGGCGGGCGTTAACGTGCAGGCGGGGCGGACGAGTTCTAGACGGCATGTCGTCGAGGCGGAGACATCCGTCATAGCATAGGGTAGGCCGGCACGTACCCGTCTTGTAAACGGAATATTCACGACTCTCGACGGGTAGCACCCGGAATCGTTTTCTTCGAGCTCGTCCGATCAAGCCTACCCTATATAATAGACAGAACCCCCTGGCCGTGCTGCAAAATCCCTACTCGGTGGTATTCCCCGCAGGCGTTGCGCAGCCCTACGGGTCGGCGGCGGATACGCCTCGCCGGCGGGTTGCGAACTTTCTCGCCATCGAAGCGGCAAGGGCGAGAACGAATAAAGGAACGTTTGCCGGGTTCGAGGCGGAAGACGGAAGGCGTCGTGTCGCGTCGCGGAACTTCGCCTCGCGACGGGTATACACGCCGTCTTGCCGCCTCTCTTTCCCGGCAGCTACTCGTAAAAGTACGGGTCGGCGGCGGAACCGCCTAGCCGGCGGAATGGATTTCTTTCCGCCGTCTACACGGGGCCTCCCCGAAGGAAGCAAGTTTGGGCGGCGTGTTGTCGTCGCATCGACCAAGCCAAGCTACCACCACGACGCCCCGTCCGGGCGTCGTCGTCGGCTGGATTCCCCTGCAGCCACACACGGGTCGGAGGCGGCCAAGTTGGCAAGACTTTACGGGCAGAACACGCATCGGAGGCGGAAGACGGAGCGGAGGCGGAGGGCGGGCGTTAACGTGCAGGCGGGGCGGACGAGTTCTAGACGGCATGTCGTCGAGGCGGAGACATCCGTCATAGCATAGGGTAGGCCGGCACGTACCCGTCTTGAAAACGGAATATTCACGACTCTCGACGGGTAGCACCCGGAATCGTTTTCTTCGAGCTCGTCCGATCAAGCCTACCCTATATAATAGACAGAACCCCCTGGCCGTGCTGCAAAATCCCTACTCGGTGGTATTCCCCGCAGGCGTTGCGCAGCCCTACGGGTCGGCGGCGGATACGCCTCGCCGGCGGGTTGCGAACTTTCTCGCCATCGAAGCGGCAAGGCGAGAACGAATAAAGGAACGTTTGCCGGGTTCGAGGCGGAAGACGGAAGGCGTCGTGTCGCGTCGCGGAACTTCGCCTCGCGACGGGTATACACGCCGTCTTGCCGCTTCTCTTTCCCGGCAGCTACTCGTAAAAGTACGGGTCGGCGGCGGAACCGCCTAGCCGGCGGAATGGATTTCTTTCCGCCGTCTACACGGGGCCTCCCCGAAGGAAGCAAGTTTGGGCGGCGTGTTGTCGTCGCATCGACCAAGCCAAGCTACCACCACGACGCCCCGTCCGGGCGTCGTCGTCGGCTGGATTCCCCTGCAGCCACACACGGGTCGGAGGCGGCCAAGTTGGCAAGACTTTACGGGCAGAACACGCATCGGAGGCGGAAGACGGAGCGGAGGCGGAGGGCGGGCGTTAACGTGCAGGCGGGGCGGACGAGTTCTAGACGGCATGTCGTCGAGGCGGAGACATCCGTCACAGCATAGGGTAGGCCGGCACGTACCCGTCTTGTAAACGGAATATTCACGACTCTCGACGGGTAGCACCCGGAATCGTTTTCTTCGAGCTCGTCCGATCAAGCCTACCCTATATAATAGACAGAACCCCCTGGCCGTGCTGCAAAATCCCTACTCGGTGGTATTCCCCGCAGGCGTTGCGCAGCCCTACGGGTCGGCGGCGGATACGCCTCGCCGGCGGGTTGCGAACTTTTCTCGCCATCGAAGCGGCAAGGGCGAGAACGTTTGCCGGGTTCGAGGCGGAAGACGGAAGGCGTCGTGTCGCGTCGCGGAACTTCGCCTCGCGACGGGTATACACGCCGTCTTGCCGCCTCTCTTTCCCGGCAGCTACTCGTAAAAGTACGGGTCGGCGGCGGAACCGCCTAGCCGGCGGAATGGATTTCTTTCCGCCGTCTACACGGGGCCTCCCCGAAGGAAGCAAGTTTGGGCGGCGTGTTGTCGTCGCATCGACCAAGCCAAGCTACCACCACGACGCCCCGTCCGGGCGTCGTCGTCGGCTGGATTCCCCTGCAGCCACACACGGGTCGGAGGCGGCGAAGTTGGCAAGACTTTACGGGCAGAACACGCATCGGAGGCGGAACACGCATCGGAGGCGGAGGGCGGGCGTTAACGTGCAGGCGGGGCGGACGAGTTCTAGACGGCATGTCGTCGAGGCGGAGACATCCGTCATAGCATAGGGTAGGCCGGCACGTACCCGTCTTGTAAACGGAATATTCACGACTCTCGACGGGTAGCACCCGGAATCGTTTTCTTCGAGCTCGTCCGATCAAGCCTACCCTATATAATAGACAGAACCCCCTGGCCGTGCTGCAAAATCCCTACTCGGTGGTATTCCCCGCAGGCGTTGCGCAGCCCTACGGGTCGGCGGCGGATACGCCTCGCCGGCGGGTTGCGAACTTTCTCGCCATCGAAGCGGCAAGGGCGAGAACGAATAAAGGAACGTTTGCCGGGTTCGAGGCGGAAGACGGAAGGCGTCGTGTCGCGTCGCGGAACTTCGCCTCGCGACGGGTATACACGCCGTCTTGCCGCCTCTCTTTCCCGGCAGCTACTCGTAAAAGTACGGGTCGGCGGCGGAACCGCCTAGCCGGCGGAATGGATTTCTTTCCGCCGTCTACACGGGGCCTCCCCGAAGGAAGCAAGTTTGGGCGGCGTGTTGTCGTCGCATCGACCAAGCCAAGCTACCACCACGACGCCCCGTCCGGGCGTCGTCGTCGGCTGGATTCCCCTGCAGCCACACACGGGTCGGAGGCGGCCAAGTTGGCAAGACTTTACGGGCAGAACACGCATCGGAGGCGGAACACGGCATCGGAGGCGGAGGGCGGGCGTTAACGTGCAGGCGGGGCGGACGAGTTCTAGACGGCATGTCGTCGAGGCGGAGACATCCGTCATAGCATAGGGTAGGCCGGCACGTACCCGTCTTGTAAACGGAATATTCACGACTCTCGACGGGTAGCACCCGGAATCGTTTTCTTCGAGCTCGTCCGATCAAGCCTACCCTATATAATAGACAGAACCCCCTGGCCGTGCTGCAAAATCCCTACTCGGTGGTATTCCCCGCAGGCGTTGCGCAGCCCTACGGGTCGGCGGCGGATACGCCTCGCCGGCGGGTTGCGAACTTTCTCGCCATCGAAGCGGCAAGGGCGAGAACGTTTGCCGGGTTCGAGGCGGAAGACGGAAGGCGTCGTGTCGCGTCGCGGAACTTCGCCTCGCGACGGGTATACACGCCGTCTTGCCGCTTCTCTTTCCCGGCAGCTACTCGTAAAAGTACGGGTCGGCGGCGGAACCGCCTAGCCGGCGGAATGGATTTCTTTCCGCCGTCTACACGGGGCCTCCCCGAAGGAAGCAAGTTTGGGCGGCGTGTTGTCGTCGCATCGACCAAGCCAAGCTACCACCACGACGCCCCGTCCGGGCGTCGTCGTCGGCTGGATTCCCCTGCAGCCACACACGGGTCGGAGGCGGCCAAGTTGGCAAGACTTTACGGGCAGAACACGCATCGGAGGCGGAAGACGGAGCGGAGGCGGAGGGCGGGCGTTAACGTGCAGGCGGGGCGGACGAGTTCTAGACGGCATGTCGTCGAGGCGGAGACATCCGTCACAGCATAGGGTAGGCCGGCACGTACCCGTCTTGTAAACGGAATATTCACGACTCTCGACGGGTAGCACCCGGAATCGTTTTCTTCGAGCTCGTCCGATCAAGCCTACCCTATATAATAGACAGAACCCCCTGGCCGTGCTGCAAAATCCCTACTCGGTGGTATTCCCCGCAGGCGTTGCGCAGCCCTACGGGTCGGCGGCGGATACGCCTCGCCGGCGGGTTGCGAACTTTCTCGCCATCGAAGCGGCAAGGCGAGAACGAATAAAGGAACGTTTGCCGGGTTCGAGGCGGAAGACGGAAGGCGTCGTGTCGCGTCGCGGAACTTCGCCTCGCGACGGGTATACACGCCGTCTTGCCGCTTCTCTTTCCCGGCAGCTACTCGTAAAAGTACGGGTCGGCGGCGGAACCGCCTAGCCGGCGGAATGGATTTCTTTCCGCCGTCTACACGGGGCCTCCCCGAAGGAAGCAAGTTTGGGCGGCGTGTTGTCGTCGCATCGACCAAGCCAAGCTACCACCACGACGCCCCGTCCGGGCGTCGTCGTCGGCTGGATTCCCCTGCAGCCACACACGGGTCGGAGGCGGCCAAGTTGGCAAGACTTTACGGGCAGAACACGCATCGGAGGCGGAAGACGGAGCGGAGGCGGAGGGCGGGCGTTAACGTGCAGGCGGGGCGGACGAGTTCTAGACGGCATGTCGTCGAGGCGGAGACATCCGTCATAGCATAGGGTAGGCCGGCACGTACCCGTCTTGAAAACGGAATATTCACGACTCTCGACGGGTAGCACCCGGAATCGTTTTCTTCGAGCTCGTCCGATCAAGCCTACCCTATATAATAGACAGAACCCCCTGGCCGTGCTGCAAAATCCCTACTCGGTGGTATTCCCCGCAGGCGTTGCGCAGCCCTACGGGTCGGCGGCGGATACGCCTCGCCGGCGGGTTGCGAACTTTCTCGCCATCGAAGCGGCAAGGCGAGAACGAATAAAGGAACGTTTGCCGGGTTCGAGGCGGAAGACGGAAGGCGTCGTGTCGCGTCGCGGAACTTCGCCTCGCGACGGGTATACACGCCGTCTTGCCGCTTCTCTTTCCCGGCAGCTACTCGTAAAAGTACGGGTCGGCGGCGGAACCGCCTAGCCGGCGGAATGGATTTCTTTCCGCCGTCTACACGGGGCCTCCCCGAAGGAAGCAAGTTTGGGCGGCGTGTTGTCGTCGCATCGACCAAGCCAAGCTACCACCACGACGCCCCGTCCGGGCGTCGTCGTCGGCTGGATTCCCCTGCAGCCACACACGGGTCGGAGGCGGCCAAGTTGGCAAGACTTTACGGGCAGAACACGCATCGGAGGCGGAAGACGGAGCGGAGGCGGAGGGCGGGCGTTAACGTGCAGGCGGGGCGGACGAGTTCTAGACGGCATGTCGTCGAGGCGGAGACATCCGTCACAGCATAGGGTAGGCCGGCACGTACCCGTCTTGTAAACGGAATATTCACGACTCTCGACGGGTAGCACCCGGAATCGTTTTCTTCGAGCTCGTCCGATCAAGCCTACCCTATATAATAGACAGAACCCCCTGGCCGTGCTGCAAAATCCCTACTCGGTGGTATTCCCCGCAGGCGTTGCGCAGCCCTACGGGTCGGCGGCGGATACGCCTCGCCGGCGGGTTGCGAACTTTCTCGCCATCGAAGCGGCAAGGGCGAGAACGTTTGCCGGGTTCGAGGCGGAAGACGGAAGGCGTCGTGTCGCGTCGCGGAACTTCGCCTCGCGACGGGTATACACGCCGTCTTGCCGCCTCTCTTTCCCGGCAGCTACTCGTAAAAGTACGGGTCGGCGGCGGAACCGCCTAGCCGGCGGAATGGATTTCTTTCCGCCGTCTACACGGGGCCTCCCCGAAGGAAGCAAGTTTGGGCGGCGTGTTGTCGTCGCATCGACCAAGCCAAGCTACCACCACGACGCCCCGTCCGGGCGTCGTCGTCGGCTGGATTCCCCTGCAGCCACACACGGGTCGGAGGCGGCCAAGTTGGCAAGACTTTACGGGCAGAACACGCATCGGAGGCGGAAGACGGAGCGGAGGCGGAGGGCGGGCGTTAACGTGCAGGCGGGGCGGACGAGTTCTAGACGGCATGTCGTCGAGGCGGAGACATCCGTCATAGCATAGGGTAGGCCGGCACGTACCCGTCTTGTAAACGGAATATTCACGACTCTCGACGGGTAGCACCCGGAATCGTTTTCTTCGAGCTCGTCCGATCAAGCCTACCCTATATAATAGACAGAACCCCCTGGCCGTGCTGCAAAATCCCTACTCGGTGGTATTCCCCGCAGGCGTTGCGCAGCCCTACGGGTCGGCGGCGGATACGCCTCGCCGGCGGGTTGCGAACTTTCTCGCCATCGAAGCGGCAAGGGCGAGAACGTTTGCCGGGTTCGAGGCGGAAGACGGAAGGCGTCGTGTCGCGTCGCGGAACTTCGCCTCGCGACGGGTATACACGCCGTCTTGCCGCCTCTCTTTCCCGGCAGCTACTCGTAAAAGTACGGGTCGGCGGCGGAACCGCCTAGCCGGCGGAATGGATTTCTTTCCGCCGTCTACACGGGGCCTCCCCGAAGGAAGCAAGTTTGGGCGGCGTGTTGTCGTCGCATCGACCAAGCCAAGCTACCACCACGACGCCCCGTCCGGGCGTCGTCGTCGGCTGGATTCCCCTGCAGCCACACACGGGTCGGAGGCGGCCAAGTTGGCAAGACTTTACGGGCAGAACACGCATCGGAGGCGGAAGACGGAGCGGAGGCGGAGGGCGGGCGTTAACGTGCAGGCGGGGCGGACGAGTTCTAGACGGCATGTCGTCGAGGCGGAGACATCCGTCATAGCATAGGGTAGGCCGGCACGTACCCGTCTTGTAAACGGAATATTCACGACTCTCGACGGGTAGCACCCGGAATCGTTTTCTTCGAGCTCGTCCGATCAAGCCTACCCTATATAATAGACAGAACCCCCTGGCCGTGCTGCAAAATCCCTACTCGGTGGTATTCCCCGCAGGCGTTGCGCAGCCCTACGGGTCGGCGGCGGATACGCCTCGCCGGCGGGTTGCGAACTTTTCTCGCCATCGAAGCGGCAAGGGCGAGAACGTTTGCCGGGTTCGAGGCGGAAGACGGAAGGCGTCGTGTCGCGTCGCGGAACTTCGCCTCGCGACGGGTATACACGCCGTCTTGCCGCCTCTCTTTCCCGGCAGCTACTCGTAAAAGTACGGGTCGGCGGCGGAACCGCCTAGCCGGCGGAATGGATTTCTTTCCGCCGTCTACACGGGGCCTCCCCGAAGGAAGCAAGTTTGGGCGGCGTGTTGTCGTCGCATCGACCAAGCCAAGCTACCACCACGACGCCCCGTCCGGGCGTCGTCGTCGGCTGGATTCCCCTGCAGCCACACACGGGTCGGAGGCGGCCAAGTTGGCAAGACTTTACGGGCAGAACACGCATCGGAGGCGGAACACGGCATCGGAGGCGGAGGGCGGGCGTTAACGTGCAGGCGGGGCGGACGAGTTCTAGACGGCATGTCGTCGAGGCGGAGACATCCGTCATAGCATAGGGTAGGCCGGCACGTACCCGTCTTGTAAACGGAATATTCACGACTCTCGACGGGTAGCACCCGGAATCGTTTTCTTCGAGCTCGTCCGATCAAGCCTACCCTATATAATAGACAGAACCCCCTGGCCGTGCTGCAAAATCCCTACTCGGTGGTATTCCCCGCAGGCGTTGCGCAGCCCTACGGGTCGGCGGCGGATACGCCTCGCCGGCGGGTTGCGAACTTTCTCGCCATCGAAGCGGCAAGGGCGAGAACGAATAAAGGAACGTTTGCCGGGTTCGAGGCGGAAGACGGAAGGCGTCGTGTCGCGTCGCGGAACTTCGCCTCGCGACGGGTATACACGCCGTCTTGCCGCCTCTCTTTCCCGGCAGCTACTCGTAAAAGTACGGGTCGGCGGCGGAACCGCCTAGCCGGCGGAATGGATTTCTTTCCGCCGTCTACACGGGGCCTCCCCGAAGGAAGCAAGTTTGGGCGGCGTGTTGTCGTCGCATCGACCAAGCCAAGCTACCACCACGACGCCCCGTCCGGGCGTCGTCGTCGGCTGGATTCCCCTGCAGCCACACACGGGTCGGAGGCGGCCAAGTTGGCAAGACTTTACGGGCAGAACACGCATCGGAGGCGGAACACGGCATCGGAGGCGGAGGGCGGGCGTTAACGTGCAGGCGGGGCGGACGAGTTCTAGACGGCATGTCGTCGAGGCGGAGACATCCGTCATAGCATAGGGTAGGCCGGCACGTACCCGTCTTGTAAACGGAATATTCACGACTCTCGACGGGTAGCACCCGGAATCGTTTTCTTCGAGCTCGTCCGATCAAGCCTACCCTATATAATAGACAGAACCCCCTGGCCGTGCTGCAAAATCCCTACTCGGTGGTATTCCCCGCAGGCGTTGCGCAGCCCTACGGGTCGGCGGCGGATACGCCTCGCCGGCGGGTTGCGAACTTTCTCGCCATCGAAGCGGCAAGGGCGAGAACGTTTGCCGGGTTCGAGGCGGAAGACGGAAGGCGTCGTGTCGCGTCGCGGAACTTCGCCTCGCGACGGGTATACACGCCGTCTTGCCGCCTCTCTTTCCCGGCAGCTACTCGTAAAAGTACGGGTCGGCGGCGGAACCGCCTAGCCGGCGGAATGGATTTCTTTCCGCCGTCTACACGGGGCCTCCCCGAAGGAAGCAAGTTTGGGCGGCGTGTTGTCGTCGCATCGACCAAGCCAAGCTACCACCACGACGCCCCGTCCGGGCGTCGTCGTCGGCTGGATTCCCCTGCAGCCACACACGGGTCGGAGGCGGCCAAGTTGGCAAGACTTTACGGGCAGAACACGCATCGGAGGCGGAAGACGGAGCGGAGGCGGAGGGCGGGCGTTAACGTGCAGGCGGGGCGGACGAGTTCTAGACGGCATGTCGTCGAGGCGGAGACATCCGTCATAGCATAGGGTAGGCCGGCACGTACCCGTCTTGTAAACGGAATATTCACGACTCTCGACGGGTAGCACCCGGAATCGTTTTCTTCGAGCTCGTCCGATCAAGCCTACCCTATATAATAGACAGAACCCCCTGGCCGTGCTGCAAAATCCCTACTCGGTGGTATTCCCCGCAGGCGTTGCGCAGCCCTACGGGTCGGCGGCGGATACGCCTCGCCGGCGGGTTGCGAACTTTTCTCGCCATCGAAGCGGCAAGGGCGAGAACGTTTGCCGGGTTCGAGGCGGAAGACGGAAGGCGTCGTGTCGCGTCGCGGAACTTCGCCTCGCGACGGGTATACACGCCGTCTTGCCGCCTCTCTTTCCCGGCAGCTACTCGTAAAAGTACGGGTCGGCGGCGGAACCGCCTAGCCGGCGGAATGGATTTCTTTCCGCCGTCTACACGGGGCCTCCCCGAAGGAAGCAAGTTTGGGCGGCGTGTTGTCGTCGCATCGACCAAGCCAAGCTACCACCACGACGCCCCGTCCGGGCGTCGTCGTCGGCTGGATTCCCCTGCAGCCACACACGGGTCGGAGGCGGCCAAGTTGGCAAGACTTTACGGGCAGAACACGCATCGGAGGCGGAACACGCATCGGAGGCGGAGGGCGGGCGTTAACGTGCAGGCGGGGCGGACGAGTTCTAGACGGCATGTCGTCGAGGCGGAGACATCCGTCATAGCATAGGGTAGGCCGGCACGTACCCGTCTTGTAAACGGAATATTCACGACTCTCGACGGGTAGCACCCGGAATCGTTTTCTTCGAGCTCGTCCGATCAAGCCTACCCTATATAATAGACAGAACCCCCTGGCCGTGCTGCAAAATCCCTACTCGGTGGTATTCCCCGCAGGCGTTGCGCAGCCCTACGGGTCGGCGGCGGATACGCCTCGCCGGCGGGTTGCGAACTTTCTCGCCATCGAAGCGGCAAGGGCGAGAACGAATAAAGGAACGTTTGCCGGGTTCGAGGCGGAAGACGGAAGGCGTCGTGTCGCGTCGCGGAACTTCGCCTCGCGACGGGTATACACGCCGTCTTGCCGCCTCTCTTTCCCGGCAGCTACTCGTAAAAGTACGGGTCGGCGGCGGAACCGCCTAGCCGGCGGAATGGATTTCTTTCCGCCGTCTACACGGGGCCTCCCCGAAGGAAGCAAGTTTGGGCGGCGTGTTGTCGTCGCATCGACCAAGCCAAGCTACCACCACGACGCCCCGTCCGGGCGTCGTCGTCGGCTGGATTCCCCTGCAGCCACACACGGGTCGGAGGCGGCCAAGTTGGCAAGACTTTACGGGCAGAACACGCATCGGAGGCGGAACACGGCATCGGAGGCGGAGGGCGGGCGTTAACGTGCAGGCGGGGCGGACGAGTTCTAGACGGCATGTCGTCGAGGCGGAGACATCCGTCATAGCATAGGGTAGGCCGGCACGTACCCGTCTTGTAAACGGAATATTCACGACTCTCGACGGGTAGCACCCGGAATCGTTTTCTTCGAGCTCGTCCGATCAAGCCTACCCTATATAATAGACAGAACCCCCTGGCCGTGCTGCAAAATCCCTACTCGGTGGTATTCCCCGCAGGCGTTGCGCAGCCCTACGGGTCGGCGGCGGATACGCCTCGCCGGCGGGTTGCGAACTTTCTCGCCATCGAAGCGGCAAGGCGAGAACGAATAAAGGAACGTTTGCCGGGTTCGAGGCGGAAGACGGAAGGCGTCGTGTCGCGTCGCGGAACTTCGCCTCGCGACGGGTATACACGCCGTCTTGCCGCCTCTCTTTCCCGGCAGCTACTCGTAAAAGTACGGGTCGGCGGCGGAACCGCCTAGCCGGCGGAATGGATTTCTTTCCGCCGTCTACACGGGGCCTCCCCGAAGGAAGCAAGTTTGGGCGGCGTGTTGTCGTCGCATCGACCAAGCCAAGCTACCACCACGACGCCCCGTCCGGGCGTCGTCGTCGGCTGGATTCCCCTGCAGCCACACACGGGTCGGAGGCGGCCAAGTTGGCAAGACTTTACGGGCAGAACACGCATCGGAGGCGGAAGACGGAGCGGAGGCGGAGGGCGGGCGTTAACGTGCAGGCGGGGCGGACGAGTTCTAGACGGCATGTCGTCGAGGCGGAGACATCCGTCATAGCATAGGGTAGGCCGGCACGTACCCGTCTTGAAAACGGAATATTCACGACTCTCGACGGGTAGCACCCGGAATCGTTTTCTTCGAGCTCGTCCGATCAAGCCTACCCTATATAATAGACAGAACCCCCTGGCCGTGCTGCAAAATCCCTACTCGGTGGTATTCCCCGCAGGCGTTGCGCAGCCCTACGGGTCGGCGGCGGATACGCCTCGCCGGCGGGTTGCGAACTTTCTCGCCATCGAAGCGGCAAGGCGAGAACGAATAAAGGAACGTTTGCCGGGTTCGAGGCGGAAGACGGAAGGCGTCGTGTCGCGTCGCGGAACTTCGCCTCGCGACGGGTATACACGCCGTCTTGCCGCTTCTCTTTCCCGGCAGCTACTCGTAAAAGTACGGGTCGGCGGCGGAACCGCCTAGCCGGCGGAATGGATTTCTTTCCGCCGTCTACACGGGGCCTCCCCGAAGGAAGCAAGTTTGGGCGGCGTGTTGTCGTCGCATCGACCAAGCCAAGCTACCACCACGACGCCCCGTCCGGGCGTCGTCGTCGGCTGGATTCCCCTGCAGCCACACACGGGTCGGAGGCGGCCAAGTTGGCAAGACTTTACGGGCAGAACACGCATCGGAGGCGGAAGACGGAGCGGAGGCGGAGGGCGGGCGTTAACGTGCAGGCGGGGCGGACGAGTTCTAGACGGCATGTCGTCGAGGCGGAGACATCCGTCATAGCATAGGGTAGGCCGGCACGTACCCGTCTTGAAAACGGAATATTCACGACTCTCGACGGGTAGCACCCGGAATCGTTTTCTTCGAGCTCGTCCGATCAAGCCTACCCTATATAATAGACAGAACCCCCTGGCCGTGCTGCAAAATCCCTACTCGGTGGTATTCCCCGCAGGCGTTGCGCAGCCCTACGGGTCGGCGGCGGATACGCCTCGCCGGCGGGTTGCGAACTTTCTCGCCATCGAAGCGGCAAGGCGAGAACGAATAAAGGAACGTTTGCCGGGTTCGAGGCGGAAGACGGAAGGCGTCGTGTCGCGTCGCGGAACTTCGCCTCGCGACGGGTATACACGCCGTCTTGCCGCTTCTCTTTCCCGGCAGCTACTCGTAAAAGTACGGGTCGGCGGCGGAACCGCCTAGCCGGCGGAATGGATTTCTTTCCGCCGTCTACACGGGGCCTCCCCGAAGGAAGCAAGTTTGGGCGGCGTGTTGTCGTCGCATCGACCAAGCCAAGCTACCACCACGACGCCCCGTCCGGGCGTCGTCGTCGGCTGGATTCCCCTGCAGCCACACACGGGTCGGAGGCGGCCAAGTTGGCAAGACTTTACGGGCAGAACACGCATCGGAGGCGGAAGACGGAGCGGAGGCGGAGGGCGGGCGTTAACGTGCAGGCGGGGCGGACGAGTTCTAGACGGCATGTCGTCGAGGCGGAGACATCCGTCACAGCATAGGGTAGGCCGGCACGTACCCGTCTTGTAAACGGAATATTCACGACTCTCGACGGGTAGCACCCGGAATCGTTTTCTTCGAGCTCGTCCGATCAAGCCTACCCTATATAATAGACAGAACCCCCTGGCCGTGCTGCAAAATCCCTACTCGGTGGTATTCCCCGCAGGCGTTGCGCAGCCCTACGGGTCGGCGGCGGATACGCCTCGCCGGCGGGTTGCGAACTTTCTCGCCATCGAAGCGGCAAGGGCGAGAACGTTTGCCGGGTTCGAGGCGGAAGACGGAAGGCGTCGTGTCGCGTCGCGGAACTTCGCCTCGCGACGGGTATACACGCCGTCTTGCCGCCTCTCTTTCCCGGCAGCTACTCGTAAAAGTACGGGTCGGCGGCGGAACCGCCTAGCCGGCGGAATGGATTTCTTTCCGCCGTCTACACGGGGCCTCCCCGAAGGAAGCAAGTTTGGGCGGCGTGTTGTCGTCGCATCGACCAAGCCAAGCTACCACCACGACGCCCCGTCCGGGCGTCGTCGTCGGCTGGATTCCCCTGCAGCCACACACGGGTCGGAGGCGGCCAAGTTGGCAAGACTTTACGGGCAGAACACGCATCGGAGGCGGAAGACGGAGCGGAGGCGGAGGGCGGGCGTTAACGTGCAGGCGGGGCGGACGAGTTCTAGACGGCATGTCGTCGAGGCGGAGACATCCGTCATAGCATAGGGTAGGCCGGCACGTACCCGTCTTGTAAACGGAATATTCACGACTCTCGACGGGTAGCACCCGGAATCGTTTTCTTCGAGCTCGTCCGATCAAGCCTACCCTATATAATAGACAGAACCCCCTGGCCGTGCTGCAAAATCCCTACTCGGTGGTATTCCCCGCAGGCGTTGCGCAGCCCTACGGGTCGGCGGCGGATACGCCTCGCCGGCGGGTTGCGAACTTTCTCGCCATCGAAGCGGCAAGGGCGAGAACGTTTGCCGGGTTCGAGGCGGAAGACGGAAGGCGTCGTGTCGCGTCGCGGAACTTCGCCTCGCGACGGGTATACACGCCGTCTTGCCGCCTCTCTTTCCCGGCAGCTACTCGTAAAAGTACGGGTCGGCGGCGGAACCGCCTAGCCGGCGGAATGGATTTCTTTCCGCCGTCTACACGGGGCCTCCCCGAAGGAAGCAAGTTTGGGCGGCGTGTTGTCGTCGCATCGACCAAGCCAAGCTACCACCACGACGCCCCGTCCGGGCGTCGTCGTCGGCTGGATTCCCCTGCAGCCACACACGGGTCGGAGGCGGCCAAGTTGGCAAGACTTTACGGGCAGAACACGCATCGGAGGCGGAAGACGGAGCGGAGGCGGAGGGCGGGCGTTAACGTGCAGGCGGGGCGGACGAGTTCTAGACGGCATGTCGTCGAGGCGGAGACATCCGTCATAGCATAGGGTAGGCCGGCACGTACCCGTCTTGTAAACGGAATATTCACGACTCTCGACGGGTAGCACCCGGAATCGTTTTCTTCGAGCTCGTCCGATCAAGCCTACCCTATATAATAGACAGAACCCCCTGGCCGTGCTGCAAAATCCCTACTCGGTGGTATTCCCCGCAGGCGTTGCGCAGCCCTACGGGTCGGCGGCGGATACGCCTCGCCGGCGGGTTGCGAACTTTTCTCGCCATCGAAGCGGCAAGGGCGAGAACGTTTGCCGGGTTCGAGGCGGAAGACGGAAGGCGTCGTGTCGCGTCGCGGAACTTCGCCTCGCGACGGGTATACACGCCGTCTTGCCGCCTCTCTTTCCCGGCAGCTACTCGTAAAAGTACGGGTCGGCGGCGGAACCGCCTAGCCGGCGGAATGGATTTCTTTCCGCCGTCTACACGGGGCCTCCCCGAAGGAAGCAAGTTTGGGCGGCGTGTTGTCGTCGCATCGACCAAGCCAAGCTACCACCACGACGCCCCGTCCGGGCGTCGTCGTCGGCTGGATTCCCCTGCAGCCACACACGGGTCGGAGGCGGCCAAGTTGGCAAGACTTTACGGGCAGAACACGCATCGGAGGCGGAACACGGCATCGGAGGCGGAGGGCGGGCGTTAACGTGCAGGCGGGGCGGACGAGTTCTAGACGGCATGTCGTCGAGGCGGAGACATCCGTCATAGCATAGGGTAGGCCGGCACGTACCCGTCTTGTAAACGGAATATTCACGACTCTCGACGGGTAGCACCCGGAATCGTTTTCTTCGAGCTCGTCCGATCAAGCCTACCCTATATAATAGACAGAACCCCCTGGCCGTGCTGCAAAATCCCTACTCGGTGGTATTCCCCGCAGGCGTTGCGCAGCCCTACGGGTCGGCGGCGGATACGCCTCGCCGGCGGGTTGCGAACTTTCTCGCCATCGAAGCGGCAAGGGCGAGAACGAATAAAGGAACGTTTGCCGGGTTCGAGGCGGAAGACGGAAGGCGTCGTGTCGCGTCGCGGAACTTCGCCTCGCGACGGGTATACACGCCGTCTTGCCGCCTCTCTTTCCCGGCAGCTACTCGTAAAAGTACGGGTCGGCGGCGGAACCGCCTAGCCGGCGGAATGGATTTCTTTCCGCCGTCTACACGGGGCCTCCCCGAAGGAAGCAAGTTTGGGCGGCGTGTTGTCGTCGCATCGACCAAGCCAAGCTACCACCACGACGCCCCGTCCGGGCGTCGTCGTCGGCTGGATTCCCCTGCAGCCACACACGGGTCGGAGGCGGCCAAGTTGGCAAGACTTTACGGGCAGAACACGCATCGGAGGCGGAACACGGCATCGGAGGCGGAGGGCGGGCGTTAACGTGCAGGCGGGGCGGACGAGTTCTAGACGGCATGTCGTCGAGGCGGAGACATCCGTCATAGCATAGGGTAGGCCGGCACGTACCCGTCTTGTAAACGGAATATTCACGACTCTCGACGGGTAGCACCCGGAATCGTTTTCTTCGAGCTCGTCCGATCAAGCCTACCCTATATAATAGACAGAACCCCCTGGCCGTGCTGCAAAATCCCTACTCGGTGGTATTCCCCGCAGGCGTTGCGCAGCCCTACGGGTCGGCGGCGGATACGCCTCGCCGGCGGGTTGCGAACTTTCTCGCCATCGAAGCGGCAAGGGCGAGAACGAATAAAGGAACGTTTGCCGGGTTCGAGGCGGAAGACGGAAGGCGTCGTGTCGCGTCGCGGAACTTCGCCTCGCGACGGGTATACACGCCGTCTTGCCGCCTCTCTTTCCCGGCAGCTACTCGTAAAAGTACGGGTCGGCGGCGGAACCGCCTAGCCGGCGGAATGGATTTCTTTCCGCCGTCTACACGGGGCCTCCCCGAAGGAAGCAAGTTTGGGCGGCGTGTTGTCGTCGCATCGTCCAAGCCAAGCTACCACCACGACGCCCCGTCCGGGCGTCGTCGTCGGCTGGATTCCCCTGCAGCCACACACGGGTCGGAGGCGGCCAAGTTGGCAAGACTTTACGGGCAGAACACGCATCGGAGGCGGAACACGGCATCGGAGGCGGAGGGCGGGCGTTAACGTGCAGGCGGGGCGGACGAGTTCTAGACGGCATGTCGTCGAGGCGGAGACATCCGTCATAGCATAGGGTAGGCCGGCACGTACCCGTCTTGTAAACGGAATATTCACGACTCTCGACGGGTAGCACCCGGAATCGTTTTCTTCGAGCTCGTCCGATCAAGCCTACCCTATATAATAGACAGAACCCCCTGGCCGTGCTGCAAAATCCCTACTCGGTGGTATTCCCCGCAGGCGTTGCGCAGCCCTACGGGTCGGCGGCGGATACGCCTCGCCGGCGGGTTGCGAACTTTCTCGCCATCGAAGCGGCAAGGGCGAGAACGAATAAAGGAACGTTTGCCGGGTTCGAGGCGGAAGACGGAAGGCGTCGTGTCGCGTCGCGGAACTTCGCCTCGCGACGGGTATACACGCCGTCTTGCCGCCTCTCTTTCCCGGCAGCTACTCGTAAAAGTACGGGTCGGCGGCGGAACCGCCTAGCCGGCGGAATGGATTTCTTTCCGCCGTCTACACGGGGCCTCCCCGAAGGAAGCAAGTTTGGGCGGCGTGTTGTCGTCGCATCGACCAAGCCAAGCTACCACCACGACGCCCCGTCCGGGCGTCGTCGTCGGCTGGATTCCCCTGCAGCCACACACGGGTCGGAGGCGGCCAAGTTGGCAAGACTTTACGGGCAGAACACGCATCGGAGGCGGAAGACGGAGCGGAGGCGGAGGGCGGGCGTTAACGTGCAGGCGGGGCGGACGAGTTCTAGACGGCATGTCGTCGAGGCGGAGACATCCGTCATAGCATAGGGTAGGCCGGCACGTACCCGTCTTGAAAACGGAATATTCACGACTCTCGACGGGTAGCACCCGGAATCGTTTTCTTCGAGCTCGTCCGATCAAGCCTACCCTATATAATAGACAGAACCCCCTGGCCGTGCTGCAAAATCCCTACTCGGTGGTATTCCCCGCAGGCGTTGCGCAGCCCTACGGGTCGGCGGCGGATACGCCTCGCCGGCGGGTTGCGAACTTTCTCGCCATCGAAGCGGCAAGGCGAGAACGAATAAAGGAACGTTTGCCGGGTTCGAGGCGGAAGACGGAAGGCGTCGTGTCGCGTCGCGGAACTTCGCCTCGCGACGGGTATACACGCCGTCTTGCCGCTTCTCTTTCCCGGCAGCTACTCGTAAAAGTACGGGTCGGCGGCGGAACCGCCTAGCCGGCGGAATGGATTTCTTTCCGCCGTCTACACGGGGCCTCCCCGAAGGAAGCAAGTTTGGGCGGCGTGTTGTCGTCGCATCGACCAAGCCAAGCTACCACCACGACGCCCCGTCCGGGCGTCGTCGTCGGCTGGATTCCCCTGCAGCCACACACGGGTCGGAGGCGGCCAAGTTGGCAAGACTTTACGGGCAGAACACGCATCGGAGGCGGAAGACGGAGCGGAGGCGGAGGGCGGGCGTTAACGTGCAGGCGGGGCGGACGAGTTCTAGACGGCATGTCGTCGAGGCGGAGACATCCGTCACAGCATAGGGTAGGCCGGCACGTACCCGTCTTGTAAACGGAATATTCACGACTCTCGACGGGTAGCACCCGGAATCGTTTTCTTCGAGCTCGTCCGATCAAGCCTACCCTATATAATAGACAGAACCCCCTGGCCGTGCTGCAAAATCCCTACTCGGTGGTATTCCCCGCAGGCGTTGCGCAGCCCTACGGGTCGGCGGCGGATACGCCTCGCCGGCGGGTTGCGAACTTTTCTCGCCATCGAAGCGGCAAGGGCGAGAACGTTTGCCGGGTTCGAGGCGGAAGACGGAAGGCGTCGTGTCGCGTCGCGGAACTTCGCCTCGCGACGGGTATACACGCCGTCTTGCCGCCTCTCTTTCCCGGCAGCTACTCGTAAAAGTACGGGTCGGCGGCGGAACCGCCTAGCCGGCGGAATGGATTTCTTTCCGCCGTCTACACGGGGCCTCCCCGAAGGAAGCAAGTTTGGGCGGCGTGTTGTCGTCGCATCGACCAAGCCAAGCTACCACCACGACGCCCCGTCCGGGCGTCGTCGTCGGCTGGATTCCCCTGCAGCCACACACGGGTCGGAGGCGGCGAAGTTGGCAAGACTTTACGGGCAGAACACGCATCGGAGGCGGAACACGCATCGGAGGCGGAGGGCGGGCGTTAACGTGCAGGCGGGGCGGACGAGTTCTAGACGGCATGTCGTCGAGGCGGAGACATCCGTCATAGCATAGGGTAGGCCGGCACGTACCCGTCTTGTAAACGGAATATTCACGACTCTCGACGGGTAGCACCCGGAATCGTTTTCTTCGAGCTCGTCCGATCAAGCCTACCCTATATAATAGACAGAACCCCCTGGCCGTGCTGCAAAATCCCTACTCGGTGGTATTCCCCGCAGGCGTTGCGCAGCCCTACGGGTCGGCGGCGGATACGCCTCGCCGGCGGGTTGCGAACTTTCTCGCCATCGAAGCGGCAAGGGCGAGAACGAATAAAGGAACGTTTGCCGGGTTCGAGGCGGAAGACGGAAGGCGTCGTGTCGCGTCGCGGAACTTCGCCTCGCGACGGGTATACACGCCGTCTTGCCGCCTCTCTTTCCCGGCAGCTACTCGTAAAAGTACGGGTCGGCGGCGGAACCGCCTAGCCGGCGGAATGGATTTCTTTCCGCCGTCTACACGGGGCCTCCCCGAAGGAAGCAAGTTTGGGCGGCGTGTTGTCGTCGCATCGACCAAGCCAAGCTACCACCACGACGCCCCGTCCGGGCGTCGTCGTCGGCTGGATTCCCCTGCAGCCACACACGGGTCGGAGGCGGCCAAGTTGGCAAGACTTTACGGGCAGAACACGCATCGGAGGCGGAAGACGGAGCGGAGGCGGAGGGCGGGCGTTAACGTGCAGGCGGGGCGGACGAGTTCTAGACGGCATGTCGTCGAGGCGGAGACATCCGTCATAGCATAGGGTAGGCCGGCACGTACCCGTCTTGTAAACGGAATATTCACGACTCTCGACGGGTAGCACCCGGAATCGTTTTCTTCGAGCTCGTCCGATCAAGCCTACCCTATATAATAGACAGAACCCCCTGGCCGTGCTGCAAAATCCCTACTCGGTGGTATTCCCCGCAGGCGTTGCGCAGCCCTACGGGTCGGCGGCGGATACGCCTCGCCGGCGGGTTGCGAACTTTTCTCGCCATCGAAGCGGCAAGGGCGAGAACGTTTGCCGGGTTCGAGGCGGAAGACGGAAGGCGTCGTGTCGCGTCGCGGAACTTCGCCTCGCGACGGGTATACACGCCGTCTTGCCGCCTCTCTTTCCCGGCAGCTACTCGTAAAAGTACGGGTCGGCGGCGGAACCGCCTAGCCGGCGGAATGGATTTCTTTCCGCCGTCTACACGGGGCCTCCCCGAAGGAAGCAAGTTTGGGCGGCGTGTTGTCGTCGCATCGACCAAGCCAAGCTACCACCACGACGCCCCGTCCGGGCGTCGTCGTCGGCTGGATTCCCCTGCAGCCACACACGGGTCGGAGGCGGCCAAGTTGGCAAGACTTTACGGGCAGAACACGCATCGGAGGCGGAACACGGCATCGGAGGCGGAGGGCGGGCGTTAACGTGCAGGCGGGGCGGACGAGTTCTAGACGGCATGTCGTCGAGGCGGAGACATCCGTCATAGCATAGGGTAGGCCGGCACGTACCCGTCTTGTAAACGGAATATTCACGACTCTCGACGGGTAGCACCCGGAATCGTTTTCTTCGAGCTCGTCCGATCAAGCCTACCCTATATAATAGACAGAACCCCCTGGCCGTGCTGCAAAATCCCTACTCGGTGGTATTCCCCGCAGGCGTTGCGCAGCCCTACGGGTCGGCGGCGGATACG
>CAXHJY010001453.1:7500-17500 GCA_964016885.1 Eledone cirrhosa | reverse complement strand
CAGATTTGCGTGCGTCTTTGGCTTTAGGTAGTTTCAAGTTGCACATAACTAGATGGTGATCAGTTGACAGCTCAGCCCTTCTCGAACATACAGCACAGGATCTAAGAGATCAGAGACAAGAACAAAATAAATTATTGATCTCTGTCTCTGATTCTCTTTTATACAATGTATATTTATGGATGATTTTGTGCTGGAAGAAGGTGTTCATAATAGAGAGGGCATTGCTTGAACACAATTCTAAGGCCTCGCCATTCGTATTATACACATCAGGATCGCCGTTCTTTCCAATCACCACTTTCCATGTCAGGTGATCAGTGTATTTGTTAAACATATATACTCTTCTCGTTTTAGCTATTGCAATTCACTGGTGTATCTACTGCATTAGGTAAATTCATATTAATTTTATATTCTGTTCTGAAAATATTAATAAAACTCTCAGCATTCAAGTTGAACTGAACATGTTTAGAAGAAAGGATTTGTATTTGATGTTTATCCTGTTGCTATATTGCGTCGGTGATAGCTCCAATCGAGCAAGACACAGGTAGTTATCACATGTCCATGTATATCCAAGACTGCATTGTCCAATCCTTCTTTATTTTAAAACAGCATGATGTGTGTTAGAGGTATGTGGCTGCTATTTCTAGCATGTATGTCCATGCTTGTACAAAACGTGCTTGTTTGGATCTACATCATTTTTCCTTCTGGACAAGTTGAAATAGTGCCTCCTTTATGCGATTGTAATGTATTAGTTTCAATAGCATGTTCTCTATTAAAGGTTAGATAAACTCTATCGCATACAAAATAGTCCGCATAATCTCCTAATTATTATGGTGTTTGGTTCTAGGTTCTCTTCTGTACTCAATTGATCGTTATTCATTCTATATTATAATCACATAAATAGCTGTTGATTTATCAAGTCTTTAGTCTGATGAATTCCATTCCATTTGAAGGTGGTGGCTCAAATCTGAAAGAATCCTGATACGTTTCTCTAAAATCCCAAACTTCCGACTAGGGAAGATTGTAGAATCTGACGGGTTTATACATCATGCTAGATATAACTAAATCACCCTGAACCCCCCTTTTGTCTTAGAACATATCAGCCATTTCAAATGAGTTTCTAGATAGTCACTCGTATCACATGTACGTGTGTGTGTGTACACATACATACCCCCCCCCCCCACACACAAATATATATATGGATGCATAGGCGCATTAGTGGTTAGAGCATTGGGCTTGCAATCGAAAGGTTGTGAGTTCAATTCTCGGACCGGCTGATGTGTTGTTTCCTTGAGCAAGACACTTTATTCCACGTTGCTCCAGTTTACTCAGCTGTAGAAATGAGTACCGGCCCGCCCAGCCAGTGGGATGGCGTTATCTTATGGCTAAAACAGCGTGACGTGCTGTGACCAGCGGCCCCGATTGGCGCCCGACAGACTGGTTGGTCAAGGTGATATATATGGATGCATATATATATATATATATATATATATATATATATATATATATATATATGGATGCATATATATATATATATATATATATATATATATATATATATATATATATATATATATATATATGGATGCATATATATATATATATATATATATGGATGCATATATATATATATATATATATATATATATATGCATATATATATATATATATATATATATATATATATATATATATATATATATATATATATATGGATGCATATATATATATATATATATATATATATATATATATATGGATGCAAATATATATATATATATATATGGATGCATATACATATATATATATATGGATGCATATACATATGTATATATGATATATATATGGATGCATATACATATATATATATGATATATATATATATATGGATGCATATATATATATATATATATATATATATGGATGCAGTAAAAACCAGCTGAACGCCTACCGTTTCAACAGCCATTGAAACGGCAGGAGCTCAGCCGTCGGGGTCCCGAATTTTTCATATATATATATATATATATATATATATATATACTGGTTAAAGAAAAATAGAAATTCACTGCTCGAATGCATTTGATCATATGTTTGTTCGATCGGGACTTGCCTCCGACTAAATCAACATGATTTTCAGCTCTAGATTTAAATCTCACCACCGCTATCTAAAATTATAAGACAATGAGAGAGAGACGTGGGGGGATAGAAAGACGAGTAGCATTAGTAAATTAGTTTTTCATGGCGACACTCGCTGCCGCCTTCCTGGAGCACCACATTCAAACTGGCATCTAGCTAATTATCTACTTTATAAAGGAAAAGTTAACTTCGGTGTAAATGTTCATGAAATGATAAAATACTATTCATCTTTGTTGGTGAACATACATACTTTACTATACACATGCCGGTCCATTTCCATTGCCTTGTCTAAAATATTTTGAAAAAAAGCCATGCTTCAGCTCAGATTATATGAAAGTCTTATATATATATATATATATATATATATAGTGTTAAATATACAGTACCATTCTCTATAGTATATTCTTTCAATGTATTGTATATTGAAAGGCTAATAGAGAAATAAAGTCCGTGTATATGGAGTTATGAAATGGAGTAAACGTGAATTAGCTAGTAAAGAATGAAGAGGATTAAAGCAACAATAACGATATATCATTGACAATAGTTATATCAATAACGACAACATAAGCAACTCAAGGGCTACAACAGAAATTTTCAAAGTCAAAGATTTTAAACGTGAGATTGGCCCAATAGAAGTAGCAGCTATCTATGACTCAAATCACATATAATCTGGATAATGATCATACAAAATTATTGTTTTTATTATGTTTCTGCTTTTGGTTATGTAGCTGATGTTATTGTGGAAGAAAAAAATAATTGAAGTATTCTGCGTTTAATGAAGCTTGAATCTTTCTCTTCGTTGCTATCTATATTGTGCTTCAAAAAGCGTTCTTCAAAACACAAAAGCGGCTTTGTGACGTTATCATTTTTTTTTCTCGTGTCTTCTTTTATCTTTAATATTGGTTTCTGTAATTAGACTATTGCCATGCTGGAATAAGTTCAAGGATTGAGTAAATCATATCAACATCTGTATGTATGGCAAACCCGTAGTTAAATGTTTGGTCCCTAGTTATCGAACTACCAATTTATGTGACATAAAGAAACACAACACCGGCTTTTACAAAAACCTGTACATATACATATATATATATATATATATATATATATATATATATATATATATATGCAACATCTCTAATTTATGGGACATTGCATGCTGTGAATCAGAAAACAAAGCCCAATCAATAAAGAGCATGTCAGCCCTTGTTAGATGACCTAGAGTGGAAGACAAGCTGTTGTGCTATTCAGTTTACTCTCTTTCCCCCACTTTACCCCTCTCTCTCTCTCATATATATATATATATATATATATATATATATATATATATATATATATATATATATATACACATACAGAATGGAAACAGAATGAGAAATAAAAGAACAGAAAGATCGAGGAGACAGGGAAGGGGAAGAAACAGAAAATATGGATTTGAGAAAAAGCATGTGTGTGCTCAATCAGCTAATTTGTGTGTGTGGATCTACAAAACTTTCTTGAAAGCAACAATCTGCTGAATTCCAACTAACATGGGTTCCAACTAACAGGGTCTGCCTAATGCAGCTCCTGTACCACTTTGAGGACATTTTAAGTGCTGAAAAATCTCCTATCCACTTTTCTCAGGTGAAACCCCGTGACATGCAACAGTAGCATTGACTTAGGAGTAATTGTTGATAACAACATAAACTGGGCGACTCATATAAACAGCAAAGTTGACATGGCCAGCAACATGTGTCCCTGGATTCTCAAAACTTTCCAGTCGAGAGATATCCGGAACATTATTCTATTCTTCTCTACTTTTGTCCGACCTATCTTGAATATTGTTGTCCACTGTGGTCTCCTCACAAGAAACAAAGTATTATGAAAATTGAATCATCTCCCAATACATCATCTTGGAGTATTGGGGTCGACTAGAAAAGTTCAAACTCTACTCTCTTCAACGCTGCCATGAGATGGTGCTATTAAGTTAGACATGGCCGACAGCTATCAAAGTTATATATATATCATATATATGTATATATATATATATACATGTATGTATATATATATATATATATATATATATATATATATATATATATATATACATGTATGTATATATATATATATATATATATATATATATATATATATATATAATGTATACATGTATGTATATATGTATACATGTATATATATATGTATATATTTATATAGATATATATATGTATATATATACATATATATATATGTATGTATGTATCTGCATATATATGTATTTGTATATATGTATATATATACATATATATGTATGTATGTATGTATGTGTATGTATGCATGTGTATGTATATGTATGCATGTGTATGTATATGTATGTATATATGTGTATGTGTATGTATGTATATATGTGTATGTGTATATATATATATATGTGTATGTATATATATGTATGTATATATATGTATGTATATATATATATGTATATATATATGTGTATGTAAATATATATGTATGTATATATATATATGTATATATAAATATATATGCAGATATATATTTAATTTGTTGGAAATCCGACAAATATAAATATAAATGTTTATAACTGATTTAGCGCACTCAACAGATTCCTGGAGTAAATATTCAATGATATTAAATAAATGGAAACTATATTTATAAAACCATATTTATTTTATTATATATATTTCAAGGGTACCGAAACACTTTGTTACGCTTTCTTCAGATACAATACAAAGTTTGTTTTATAAATAGAGACATACCCAGGAAAACTGACAAGGTATGATTTTCCTGGGTATGTCTCTATTTATGAAACAAACTTTGTATTTTATCTGAAGAAAGCATGCCAAAGTGTTTTGGTACCCTTGAAATATATATAATAAAATAAATATGGTTTTATAAATGTAGTTTCCATTTATTTAATATCATTGAATTATATATATATATATATATATGTATGTGTATGCATGTATATGTTTATACAAGTATATGCATACATATAAGTTTGTATGCACATATGCGTGTATGTGTATATATGTTTATGCATGCATATGTATATATGTATATGTATGCGTGTCTGAGTCTGCGTAGTTTCTTTCTACTACTTCACATAATAAGCTGTCTAGTATTTTATTAATATTATTAGTAGTACTATTACTTATATTGTAGTTACGTGAATAAATTGCTACTTTCTTGTGGTTTAAATGCTCTACAATGGCGTTTTAGTTGGAAGTACATACTTTATAGCTGTTAAATCTGTTCAGAACTTTTCAGATGGCAAAAGCTATACAGAACGACAATAAAACGAGGGAGAAAAATAAATAAAACATAAAAGAAAAGTACGTCTATGAATCTCAGTAAAACATATTTAGAGTTAAAATGAGTCAGCCACTGCACCTCTAAGCATTCAGCCGAGCTGCGGGAGATAACAAAGGTTCCGTCTACTCAATTTCTCTATCCAGAATCTCTCAAGATATCATACAGCGTTAACGATCCTCTGTCTCCACAATATTGAAGCTATTTCTTAAATAATTAGCTGCACCTGAGTGTATTATATATATATGTATATAACAAAGAAGGTGTGGTAAGATACCAGGTGGATCATAACGCACCAGAATACTCAATACTTAGGGTAGTATATAGGTATATAGCTGAAATAGCTCAGTTGGGAGAGGGTTAGATTGAAGATCTAAAGGTTCCCTGTTCAATCCCGGCTTTCGGCATGCATGTGTATTATAATTGGCAGTATCGGTAGAAAGTCGGACGCCATGCTATCCAGCATAGTTACGTCTCTTTACGGTCTGAGTTCAAATCCCGCTGAGGTTAACTTTGCCTTTCATCCTTACGGGGTCGATAAAATAAACTACCAGTAATGTACTGGGTATTTGCTGGCCTTGTGCCTAAAGTAGAAACAATTATTATTATTATTATTATTACTATTATTACTATTATTCTTTGAGTCTCAGTCATTGATGTTATTTAACTGGAAAGTTTGTTGAAATTGATATCAAGCCACTACCTGCAGCCTCAGATATTCAGGACGTATCGGAGGGTTCTTGCTGTTCCCATGTTATTATTATTATTAATATTATTATTATTATCACTATTATTATTATTATTATTATTATTATTATTATGATTATTATTATACATAATAAAATTAACGAAGATCGCTGGTATTAATTCCAGATATCTATCTATATCTATCTATCTAATATATATATATATATAAAACCACAGTTGTGTTCAGTGCGGAAGGAGAAATACAAATGCATACAGTAACTGAGGTTACAAATACTATATGACACGCGCGCACGCATCCACCCCAACTCATACACACTGTCACACATCTACATACAATCTTATGGGTTTTTAGGTGCTAAATACTTTGGAAGAAGTGATGAATATCTCTCTTTAGCCTAAGAGTTTTGACCTACTGTACACTTTTCTCTCACCACTACCAATATTTCACACATAAATGATGTCCAGCTTCGAGGAATATTAATAGCAGTGAAGCAGCAATATAAACCGGCCTTTTTTTGCTTCAACATCGTACGGCTGTTTAACGTGGTTTTTTTTTTACTTTGTCCTTAGACGATTAATGTTACTATGTGGTCTTCATCTCAGTTTACTGATGTCTTTATTTTCACCGTTTAAATTAACCACATATACACGCAAAAAAGTTTGTCAAAGCCGGCCAAAAGTAAGACATCGAAGATACTGTCAACCATTATCTTACTAAAATATATTCTATATTCTATTTAAATTCATCAAGTGCTTTTTCAGTTAATATTTGGCTGTCTTTGTTTTTAAAACACACGCAATATATATATGTGTGTGTTTGTATGTTTGTGTGTGTGTGTGTGTGTGTGTGTGTGTGTGTGTGGTAATAGAAGTCGAAGACACACAGTATAAAAGACAGACAGAGACACGGGTCTATTTCTCACAAATACCTCGTTCACAAATTGTTGGGAAAATATATAGTAATTTCATTAAATTTAGACTCTAATACTTTAGAGTACTTTCCAACATTCACTCATAATCCTTTATGCTTGGAGGGCCCTTTTCACGTCAACTAAAGGAGCCTTTTTCTTTATTATTTATTTTATGCTATTTAGAGTATTTCTTTCGATATTCAAATTGCATTTCTAAAGTAGATGAACTTGATACGAGAAAGGGGCGGCTACGGTTCAAGTCCTCTACTATGTAGACTGATCTATTCACCCAATATGCGTTTGGCATTACTCCTAATGTTCACCTACCCTGATACATTCTCTTTGTCGTTTTTTCTCTCTCAATTACTTCCCTCTCTCTATCACGCTTTACTTTTCTATTACCGTCTCTAATTTTCTTATTCTTTTCTTTATACACACACAGCGACATACACACGCCTTCACTCTCTATTACTCTCGCGTTTGCTCTCCTGTTTCTTCTCTGTTATTAATTCAGCTCTTCTATTAATTCAGGCATCGATGTGTTAGTTGTGGGTGTTTTTACATAAATACATGCATACTTATGCATTTATATATATGTATATATATATATATGTATATATATATATATATATATATATGTATATATATATATGTATATATATATATATATATATATATATATATATATATATATATATATATATATACACACAAGCATGTGTGTATCCTTCTCTCTCACATACATACACATATATAATCCTCATTCATATTTCCCCTTCAACTTGCAACTATAATAACACATTCTATTAAATCTTATTGTTTATTTTTCTTCATATTCAAAATAGAACAGTCATGATAGTAGCTCACTCATAGTTTGATAGCACTGAAGAGAATTAGTCTCATTCAAGCAAAAGCTACTTGTGGTTTCTCCTTTGTGTTGTCTTCATGGATTAAGGATGGAAAATAAAATAAAACCCATTCACATATTGACTAGGGTTAAGTTGTCCTACAACTTACTTATATAATAGGAGAATTGGAATAACTGCTAAACTTGATCATATTTTCATTGAAAGTACTTAATTGATATCAAACTGTCAGTTCCAAGCTTTATTGAGCGCGCACCCCCTCTCTCTCTCTCTGTTTCCTTCTCTCACACACATATATGTATATTATTTACACACGGGCACAACGGTGTATCAGCTTCCCCCAATAAACTGTTTGTAAATTATCTCGTTTGTCAGGCCCTACAATAATTAGAGTATAACACACTATATATTTTAGACAATGGATATTCTTTGGGTTACTTGTAGGGTCTATATTATATATATCGGCAGTGGCGAATAATAAAAAGATTTTGATTAACAGAGTAAAAGCTTTGCAATATTTAATGACGCCGCCTCTTTACAATGTAGTACAAATCAACACGAGATTTCATTTCTTTCAGGGTCGATAAAACACCTGAATTTAATTTATTCGACTATAACATCCTAGCTGGCTGTGGCGTTGTGTACCATTGCTTAGAAATCACTATTAGAAATGTCTGTGACGGATGCTATCGTAAACTCACTGATACTTTACACTATATTAGAGCAAAACTAAAGTTCTCTAGGAGAAAAATTAAAGACAAAAACAACAATAAAATAAACAAAATAAGGTTTATTACATTTAGGTAATATATTGGTAACTTACACCACCTGTCACACTATCCATCGCTGTCAACCTAATGATAATGGCGTAAAAAATAATACACCAGTTGCTCTTCGACATTTGGCCGTTATTTTTTACCTAAATGTTTTTCTTTTTCTAGAATTCTTTCCATCAGACTATAGGCAATGGAATTCAGTATTTTTGGAAATCTCCCCCTCCCTCCCTCTCTCTTTTATGTATATATATATATATATATATAAAATTGTTCAATGAAAAAGAGTCAGTTAATTTAAAATCAGCTGATTTTTTTAATATAACATGTCAATTACTCAAGTATATATTTATCCGGAGTATAATAATAATAATAATTGTTTCTACTTTAGGCACAAGGCCAGCAAATTATCCAGTGCATTACTGGTACTTTATTTTATTGACCCCGTAAGGATAAAAGGCAAAGTCAACCTCGGCAGGATTTGAACTCAGATCGTAAAGGGACGTAACTATGCTGGAAAGCATGGCTTCCGACCCTCTACCGATACTGCCAATCCTAAACGAAAGATAGTTACTTTACATCATCTCTATTTATCTTAATATATATATTATATATATTATATATATATTTCCTATTATATATATTATATATACTATATATATATTTCGAAGATGCAAGGCTTATGCATAACATAATCCAAAACATGTTCTCGTCAAATAAAATGCATAGGAGGTGCATTTTTCTTTTGATATACTGGCGGTTAACCGAGCTAGACAGGTCGGTTACAACCAAGCATATATATATATATATACATATATATATATATATATATATATATATATATATATATATATATATATATATGAAGGGGGTGGGCAATAAACCTTAATTGCACAAAACATACTATAGAAAGAACAATTGCTCAACCACTACAACCAAAATCATGCACCAGAATTTATTAAATCTAGAACATTGTTTTTTTTTAGTTACCATAAACCTAAACTACCCCAGTCACCATGCACAATATAAATACTCAGTTACAGAACCACATACCGTATTATATATTAAAACAAACGTTACTACACCCCCAAATCATCCAACAATTACATAACATCTAATCAAAAAAATTTGAAATTTAAAGCCATACAAGAAACTTAAACTTAAACTGAAACTAGAAACCAAAATATTTCCCCTCAAAGGAGACAATAACGTAATAAATTTACAATAAGAATTAAAACCAAGCCCCAATACAGAAACTCAGAAGATGAATTTGTTTGTCAGCAATAGTTCTCTTTTTCTCGTT
>CAXHJY010001451.1:236637-239137 GCA_964016885.1 Eledone cirrhosa | reverse complement strand
GACCGATGGGTGAAGAAGTGCCAGGAAGTCCTAGTGGAGGGAAGACACAGTAGAGGTAGACCACGAAAAACATGGGCGGAGGTGGTGAGAGCAGACTTCAGATCACTGAAGCTCACAGAGGAGATGACGAAGGACCGTGACGAGTAGAGAGATGCTGTACTGAATAGGACCTGTCCCACCCTTGCAAGCAGGGAAGAGCGGACGTAAAATGATGATTATGATGGTGATGATAATATATATATACAATATATATATATATATATATACATACGTAGGTCCCGGGTTGAGTCGGGGATAACCACAGTAAGTAAGGTACTCAATACATGGCAGAGTAAAATTTTTTATTTTATAGAAGGAGCTTCTACAGGACTAGTACTGTTTCATTCAGATGAAACAGTATATATATGTGAAGGCCTGTGAGATCAAGATTGGCCTGGTGTTAAATAACCCCCCTCCCGCCCCTACCTGCATCTCCCCCGCCCCCACATTTAACCTGACTTCCGTGGTAACCTCATTAGGACTTTAACCCCCCACCACCCCACCCCCAACCCAACACACCCCTCCCCCACCCCAACCCCAGTCTTATCAGAAAATAACTCCAGTATTGTTGTCTCCAAAATCAACAAGGCCAAAATTATCATTAACACCCCCCACACCACCACACCACCACCCCCACTACATTATTTCAATACCATCATCATCACCACACCACCGCCACAACCACTAACTACACCACCACCGCCGCCACCACCTCTACCTACACTGTGACCGCCAACCACCACCTCTTCCACCACAACCACTAACTACACCACCAACACCACCACTACTACCACCACCACCACCATCACAACCACCATCACAACCACCATCACAACCACCACCACCACCACCAACACCACCATCACAACCACAACCACCGCCAACACCACCAACACCTCCATCTCTACCTACACCACCACCACCATCTCTACCTACACCACCACCAACACCTCCATCTCTAGCAACCCCCCCCCCCACACCACCATCTACAACAGGTAATTTACCTGTTATCTGCCTCTCCCACACTTTTATGCATCAAATATAGCAGTTACCTGTCTCGTTACCAACACCCCACCACCACCAACGTCATCACCACCACCCCCTCAAACATCACATCCACCACACACAGCAACACCAACAACAACACCACCAACAACAACACCACCACCAACAACACCACCACCACCAACAACACCACCACCACCAACAACACCAACACCACCAACAACACCAACACTACCAACAACACCAACACTACCAACAACACCAACACTACCAACAACACCAACACTACCAACAACACCAACACTACCAACAACACCAACACTACCAACAACACCAACACCACCACCGACAACACCACCACCACCACTACCATCGAAATAGCTTGAGCTCTGCCATTGGGGTCTTACATTTTCCTATACATATATGTATATATATATATGCATTGGCCTTGCAATCGAAAGGTTGTGAGTTCAATTCTCAGACCAGGTGATGTGTTGTTTCCTTGAGCAAGACACTTTATTTCACATTGCTCCAGTTTACTCAGCTGTAGAAATGAGATGATAGAGACTGGGGTCCATATCGTTCCACTGCAAAGTGGACGTGGAGGTGCCACGGCAATAAAGCACCCAGCACTCACTGTAAAGTGGTCGTGGAGGGGCCACGGCAATAAAGCACCCAGCCCTCACTGTAAAGTGGTCGTGGAGGGGCCACGGCAAAAAAGCACCCAGCCCACACTGTAAAGTGGTCGTGGAGGTGTCACGGCAAAAAAGCACCCAGCCCACACTGTAAAGTGGTCGTGGAGGTGCCACGGCAAAAAAGCACCCAGCCCACACTGTAAAGTGGTCGTGGAGGTGCCACGGCAAAAAAGCACCCAGCACTCACTGTAAAGTGGTCGTGGAGGTGCCACGGCAAAAAAAAGCACCCAGCACTCACTGTAAAGTGGTCGTGGAGGTGCCACGGCAAAAAAAAGCACCCAGCACTCACTGTAAAGTGGTCGTGGAGGTGCCACGGCAAAAAAGCACCCAGCACTCACTGTAAAGTGGTCGTGGAGGTGCCACGGCAAAAAAGCACCCAGCACTCACTGTAAAGTGGTCGTGGAGGTGCCACGGCAAAAAAAAGCACCCAGCACTCACTGTAAAGTGGTCGTGGAGGTGCCACGGCAAAAAAAAGCACCCAGCACTCACTGTAAAGTGGTCGTGGAGGTGCCACGGCAAAAAAGCACCCAGCACTCACTGTAAAGTGGTCGTGGAGGTGCCACGGCAAAAAAAAGCACCCAGCACTCACTGTAAAGTGGTCGTGGAGGTGCCACGGCAAAAAAGCACCCAGCACTCACTGTAAAGTGGTCGTGGAGGTGCCACGGCAAAAAAAAGCACCCAGCACTCACTGTAAAGTGGTCGTGGAGGTGCCACGGCAAAAAAAAGCACCCAGCACTCACTGTAAAGTGGTCGTGGAGGTG
>CAXHJY010001451.1:219137-224137 GCA_964016885.1 Eledone cirrhosa | reverse complement strand
TGGTCGAGTGCAAGGCCTTTCCCCACTTGAAAAAACCTACAAATTACAGGCATTGCTTGTTCAGGATATGTTACAGGTTTGTGTGGCTGGCTGGGATTGGTCGAGTGCAAGGCCTTACCCCACTTAAAAAAACCCTTCAAAGCTCAGGCATTGCTTGTCCATACGTACATATATATATGTGTGCATGTATGTATATATACATACTACTGTACGTCTGTATACATATATGTATGTATGTATATATACATACTACTGTACGTCTGTATACATATATGTATGTATGTATATATACATACTACTGTACGTCTGTATACATATATGTATGTATGTATGTATATATACATACTACTGTACGTCTGTATACATATATGTATGTATGTATGTATGTATGTATATATACATACTACTGTACGTCTGTATACATATATGTATGTATGTATGTATATATACATACTACTGTACGTCTGTATACATATATGTATGTATGTATATATACATACTACTGTACGTCTGTATACATATATGTATGTATGTATGTATACATACTACTGTACGTCTGTATACATATATATGTGTGCATGTATGTATATATACATACTACTGTACGTCTGTATACATATATGTATGTATGTATGTATATATACATACTACTGTACGTCTGTATACATATATGTATGTATGTGTGCATGTATGTATACATACTACTGTACGTCTGTATACATATATGTATGTATGTATGTATGTATGTATGTATATATACATACTACTGTACATCTGTATACATATATGTATGTATGTATGTATATATACATACTACTGTACATCTGTATACATATATGTATGTATGTATGTATATATACATACTACTGTACGTCTGTATACATATATGTATGTATGTGTGCATGTATGTATACATACTACTGTACGTCTGTATACATATATGTATGTATGTATGTATGTATGTATGTATGTATACATACTACTGTACGTCTGTATACATATATGTATGTATGTATGTATATATACATACTACTGTACGTCTGTATACATATATGTATGTATGTATGTATGTATGTATATATACATACTACTGTACGTCTGTATACATATATGTATGTATGTATGTATGTATGTATGTATATATACATACTACTGTACGTCTGTATACATATATGTATGTATGTATGTATATATACATACTACTGTACGTCTGTATACATATATGTATGTATGTATGTATGTATGTATATATACATACTACTGTACGTCTGTATACATATATATATGTGTGCATGTATGTATGTATATATACATACTACTGTACGTCTGTATACATATATGTATGTATGTATATATACATACTACTGTACGTCTGTATACATATATGTATGTATGTATGTATGTATGTATGTATGTATATATACATACTACTGTACGTCTGTATACATATATATGTATGTATGTATGTATATATACATACTACTGTACGTCTGTATACATATATATGTGTGCATGTATGTATGTATATATACATACTACTGTACGTCTGTATACATATATATGTGTGCATGTATGTATGTATATATACATACTACTGTACTTCTGTATACATATATGTATGTATGTATATATACATACTACTGTACGTCTGTATACATATATATGTGTGCATGTATGTATGTATATATACATACTACTGTACGTCTGTATACATATATGTATGTATGTATGTATGTATATATACATACTACTGTACGTCTGTATACATATATATATGTGTGCATGTATGTATATATACATACTACTGTACGTCTGTATACATATGTGTGCATGTATGTATATATACATACTACTGTACGTCTGTATTCATATATGTATGTATGTATGTATATATACATACTACTGTACGTCTGTATACATATATATATGTATGTATGTATGTATGTATGTATGTGTGCATGTATGTATATATACATACTACTGTACGTCTGTATACATATATGTATGTATGTATGTATATATACATACTACTGTACGTCTGTATACATATATGTATGTATGTATGTATATATACATACTACTGTACATCTGTATACATATATGTATGTATGTATATATACATACTACTGTACGTCTGTATACATATATGTATGTATATATACATACTACTGTACGTCTGTATACATATATGTATGTATGTATATATACATACTACTGTACGTCTGTATACATATATGTATGTATGTATGTATGTATGTATGTATGTATACATACTTATATATATATATATATATGATTTACAAATAATTTTTTTTTTGTACTAACTCTTCTTTTCTTCTTTATTTTTGCCACCAGGTAGCGCCACTGTGATCTAGAAATGTTGGGCAGCAGCAGCGGCGGCGGCAGTGGCATGCAGCACCATGCGGGCTCTTCCTCTTCCTGCGTCTGTTTTCTTCTTTCCCTCCTCTTCTCCGTGTTTGTCTCGTGTGTCATGGCCGACAGCGGGAGCAGTTTTAGCTACTACAACCTGCTGAGGAGAATGCAACACAACAGCAGCAGCAGCAGCAGCAGCAACAACAACCACAGCAGCAGTAACAACAACAACAACAACAACAACAACCAACACCTTCGCCAATATCTCTATAAATATAACAGTGAGAATCGCAACAACAACAACGACAGCAGCAGTAACAGCAGCAACAGCAGCGACATCCAACAGCTACGACTGAAACTTCATCAACAACTACATAGATACAACAACAACAACAACAGCAACAGCAACAATAAATTCCTTCGTCAGAAACTCCGCCAAAAATTGCATAGATACAACACCCGTAGCCTCAACAACAACAGCAAAAATGAAAACCACCCCCTCCATAGGTATTACAACCATAATAACAACAACAGTAACAACAACAATAACCGCCAGCTCCATAGATATAATAGCCGTAACAGTAACAACAACAGTAGCAACAACAGCCAACACCTTCGACAACAGTTATATCAACAGCTACAAAAGTTTAGCAATCATAATCGAAACCACAGAAAGTTCCTGGCGACCAAGCGACCGAAATTTCCCATAGAGCCTTCTGATTCACTTCCTGTTAATCTGGACGAGAAGCCGAATAAGGAGAACGATCCGCAGGAGGAAAACCTAAAGCCTGACATTCTCCGGAAGCTGCTGGGTGGGTTTTTCGTTGACGAGTTTATGTCCGTCGACCAGCCGGAGGAGAGTGTGACCAACCCCAATGGGACTCTGGCATTACGGTTCCAGCGGGGTTACCCGGCAGGCCGGAGGCCCCAGTTTGTTGCCCGGTTTGGGCGGATAAACTGGCGCGACGAGTCTGGTCGGCGTTTTCGAGAGATGGATCTGGATGTCGCACCAGAGGTGAAGCGCAAGGTGGCCAAGTTCATACGCACGCACACGTTCTGCCCCGTCATATACAAGTGGAAGGACCTTGGCATTCGCTTCTGGCCGCGCTGGATCAAAGAGGGGCAATGTCACCAGAGGGGACGATCGTGCTCCCTGCCCCCAGGGATGCGTTGCAAGCCCAGCTACTCGCAGAGCATTCTCCTACTGCGATTCCACTGCTGGCCCGATACGAAGAGCTGCGACTGGATCCAAGCACAGTACCCAATAATCAGTGCATGCAGGTGTGAATGCTAGCTGACTCACACCATCCTGTTGCACCAGAAGCTGCATGGAATCTGCATTAAAAAGACATTATTGAAAATGCTCAAAGCAATGTTACTATTGTATAATAAGACATCACATTAAAAATTAAAGTCTGTACTATAATTTACAACAATTAATTTTACAATTTTTGAAAAGTACTATATCACATTAAATATTAAAGTCTTTACAGTAATACTGTAAATATTCACAACAATCTGTCCACCAGTAAAGATACTATAAACATTTAGTACAAAACAACACTAAGACTACATCACATTAAATATTAAAGTCTTTACTGTAATACTGTAAATATTCACAACAATCTGTCCACCAGTAAAGATACTATAAACATTTAGTACAAAACAACACTATGACTACATCACATTAAATATTAAAGTCTTTACAGTAATACTGTAAATTTTCACAACAATCTGTCCACCAGTAAAGATACTATAAATATTTAGTACAAAACAACACTATGACTACATCACATTAAATATTAAAGTCTTTACAGTAATACTGTAAATTTTCACAACAATCTGTCCACCAGTAAAGATACTATAAACATTTAGTACAAAACAACACTATGACTACATCACATTAAATATTAAAGTCTTTACAGTAATACTGTAAATTTTCACAACAATCTGTCCACCAGTAAAGATACTATAAACATTTAGTACAAAACAACACTATGACTACATCACATTAAATATTAAAGTCTTTACAGTAATACTGTAAATTTTCACAACAATCTGTCCACCAGTAAAGATACTATAAACATTTAGTACAAAACAACACTATGACTACATCACATTAAATATTAAAGTCTTTACTGTAATACTGTAAATATTCACAATCTGTCCACCAGTAAAGATACTATAAACATTTTATGAGATATAGGCTGAACTCTTTCATTATCATATTTCTAATGGAACATAACTTAACAAACGTTCTTACATTTGACCTCCTGGAAACTGTTCAGAGACGTGCAACCAAGCGAATACCCTCCATCAGGCACCTACCATACTCTGAACACCTTGCTTCCCTGGGTATGGATACATTGAAGCTCCGATGCCTGGCAACTGACTTGGTACACACCCACAAAATTGTTAACCATGTTGCCAACAACAACCCTGAGTACCTTTTTGATTTCCATGTGTCTAACACACGTGGACATGCCCACAAAATCAGAAAACAGCACAGCTCTCATGACTTTCAGAAACATTTTTTCACGCTCAGAGTTGCTGAAGCATGGAACAAACTACCTGCATCAGTTGTTAGCTGTCGAGACACTGCATCCTTTAAAACCTCCATGGAACAA
>CAXHJY010001451.1:196637-209137 GCA_964016885.1 Eledone cirrhosa | reverse complement strand
GATAGTGTAGTCCTAGATACACTATATCTGATAGCCACTAATACTAACTACTGTACTGTACATTAGATAATGTAGTCCTAGATACACTATGTCTGATAGCCACTAATACTAACTACTGTACTGTACATTAGATAATGTAGTCCTAGGTACACTATGTCTGATAGCCACTAATACTAACTACTGTACTGTACATTAGATAATGTAGTCCTAGATACACTATGTCTGATAGCCACTAATACTAACTACTGTACTGTACATTAGATAATGTAGTCCTAGGTACACTATGTCTGATAGCCACTAATACTAACTACTGTACTGTACATTAGATAATGTAGTCCTAGATACACTATGTCTGATAGCCACTAATACTAACTACTGTACTGTACATTAGATAATGTAGTCCTAGGTACACTATGTCTGATAGCCACTAATACTAACTACTGTACTGTACATTAGATAATGTAGTCCTAGGTACACTATGTCTGATAGCCACTAATACTAACTATTGTACTGTACATTAGATAATGTAGTCCTAGATACACTATGTCTGATAGCCACTAATACTAACTACTGTACTGTACATTAGATAATGTAGTCCTAGATACACTATGTCTGATAGCCACTAATACTAACTACTGTACTGTACATTAGATAATGTAGTCCTAGATATACTATGTCTGATAGCCACTAATACTAACTACTGTACTGTACATTAGATAATGTAGTCCTAGATACACTATGTCTGATAGCCACTAATACTAACTACTATACTGTACATTAGATAATGTAGTCCTAGATACACTGTCTGATAGCCACTAATACTAACTACTGTACTGTACATTAGATAATGTAGTCCTAGATACACTATGTCTGATAGCCACTAATACTAACTACTGTACTGTACATTAGATAATGTAGTCCTAGATATACTATGTCTGATAGCCACTAATACTAACTACTGTACTGTACATTAGATAATGTAGTCCTAGATACACTATGTCTGATAGCCTCTAATACTAACTACTGTACATTAGATAATGTAGTCCTAGATACACTATGTCTGATAGCCACTAATACTAACTACTGTACATTAGATAATGTAGTCCTAGATACACTGTCTGATAGCCACTAATACTAACTACTGTACTGTACATTAGATAGTGTAGTCCTAGATACACTATATCTGATAGCCACTAATACTAACTACTGTACTGTACATTAGATAATGTAGTCCTAGATACACTATGTCTGATAGCCACTAATACTAACTACTGTACTGTACATTAGATAATGTAGTCCTAGATACACTATGTCTGATAGCCACTAATACTAACTACTGTACTGTACATTAGATAATGTAGTCCTAGGTACACTATGTCTGATAGCCACTAATACTAACTACTGTACTGTACATTAGATAATGTAGTCCTAGATACACTATGTCTGATAGCCACTAATACTAACTACTGTACTGTACATTAGATAATGTAGTCCTAGGTACACTATGTCTGATAGCCACTAATACTAACTACTGTACTGTACATTAGATAATGTAGTCCTAGGTACACTATGTCTGATAGCCACTAATACTAACTATTGTACTGTACATTAGATAATGTAGTCCTAGATACACTATGTCTGATAGCCACTAATACTAACTACTGTACTGTACATTAGATAATGTAGTCCTAGATACACTATGTCTGATAGCCACTAATACTAACTACTGTACTGTACATTAGATAATGTAGTCCTAGATACACTGTCTGATAGCCACTAATACTAACTACTGTACTGTACATTAGATAATGTAGTCCTAGATACACTATGTCTGATAGCCACTAATACTAACTACTGTACTGTACATTAGATAATGTAGTCCTAGATATACTATGTCTGATAGCCACTAATACTAACTACTATACTGTACATTAGATAATGTAGTCCTAGATACACTGTCTGATAGCCACTAATACTAACTACTGTACTGTACATTAGATAATGTAGTCCTAGATACACTATGTCTGATAGCCACTAATACTAACTACTGTACTGTACATTAGATAATGTAGTCCTAGATATACTATGTCTGATAGCCACTAATACTAACTACTGTACTGTACATTAGATAATGTAGTCCTAGATACACTATGTCTGATAGCCTCTAATACTAACTACTGTACATTAGATAATGTAGTCCTAGATACACTATGTCTGATAGCCACTAATACTAACTACTGTACTGTACATTAGATAATGTAGTCCTAGATACACTATGTCTGATAGCCACTAATACTAACTACTGTACTGTACATTAGATAATGTAGTCCTAGATACACTGTTTGTATAAAAGATTGGTCACACTTTGAACATCTTTGATCGTAAATCTGTCTTTCATCATGACTTAGAGCTAAACAGCAACAACAGAAACAAAAATTACAACAACATACTTTATTTCACAAACATATATACATATATACATATATATATATTTATATAAAAACCTTCCATCATAATTTTATGTAAGAACCTAGATTAAGTTATGGTCCATTGGAAATATGGTAATGAAAGTGTTAAAATGTTTATATTTATCTAAAAACCTTCCATCATAATTTTATGTAAGAACCTTTGTTAAGTTATGTTCCATTAGAAATATGGTAATGGAAGGGTTAAAGTGTTTATATTTATCTAAAAACCTTCCATTATAATTTTATGTAAGAACCTTTGTTAAGTTACATCCCATTAGAAATATGGTAATGAAAGTGTTAAAATGTTTATATTTATCTAAAAACCTTCCATCATAATTTTATGTAAGAACCTTTATTAAGTTATGTTCCATTAGAAATATGGTAATGAAAGGGTTAAAGTGTTTATATTTATCTAAAAACCTTCCATCATAATTTTATGTAAGAACCTTTGTTAAGTTGTGTTCCATTAGAAATATGGCAATGAAAGTGTTAAAATGTTTATATTTATCTAAAAACCTTCCATCATAATTTTATGTAAGAACCTTTATTAAGTTATGTTCCATTAGAAATATGGTAATGAAAGGGTTAAAGTGTTTATATTTATCTAAAAACCTTCCATCATAATTTTATGTAAGAACCTTTATTAAGTTATGTTCCATTAGAAATATGGTAATGAAAGGGTTAAAGTGTTTATATTTATCTAAAAACCTTCCATCATAATTTTATGTAAGAACCTTTGTTAAGTTATGTTCCATTAGAAATATGGTAATGAAAGGGTTAAAGTGTTTATATTTATCTAAAAACCTTCCATCATAATTTTATGTAAGAACCTTTGTTAAGTTATGTTCCATGAGAAATATGGTAATGAAAGGGTTAAAGTGTTTATATTTATCTAAAAACCTTCCATCATAATTTTATGTAAGAACCTTTGTTAAGTTATGTTCCATGAGAAATATAGTAATGAAAGGGTTAAAATGTTTATATTTATCTAAAAACCTTCCATCATAATTTTATGTAAGAACCTTTGTTAAGTTATGTTCCATGAGAAATATGGTAATGAAAGGGTTAAAGTGTTTATATTTATCTAAAAACCTTCCATCATAATTTTATGTAAGAACCTTTGTTAAGTTATGTTCCATTAGAAATAAGGTAATGAAAGGGTTAAAGTGTTTATATTTATCTAAAAACCTTCCATCATAATTTTATGTAAGAACCTTTGTTAAGTTACGTTCCATTAGAAAGATGGTAATGAAAGGGTTAAAGTGTTTATATTTATCTAAAAACCTTCCATCATAATTTTATGTAAGAACCTTTGTTAAGTTATGTTCCATGAGAAATATGGTAATGAAAGGGTTAAAGTGTTTACTGTTGTATATGCCACATTTAATGGGTTCCAGCAGAATTCTCAAGGGTGTCGTTTGATTCTCAATATGTCGGCAATTCATCGATTTCTGTGCAAATGGTGGAGAAAAAAAGGGCCACTGTTTTATAGAATGTCTCGAAAGTTGAAATGCCTGTGAGATAAACATCAGCTCCACATCTGGAAGAAAGGAAAGTATATATATTCCAATATGGAGGCACAAGGTATAGGGGTTAGAGCATTGGCCTTGCAATCAATAGGTTGTTTCCTTGAGCAAAACACTTTATTTCACATTGCTCCAGTTTACTCAGCTGTAGAAATGAGATGAGAGGGACTGGGGTCCATATCATTCCACTGTAAAGTGGTCGTGGAGGTGCCACGGCAAAAGAAGCACCCAGCACTCACGTAACTACAATAGTATATATAGAGTAATGTAAATGTTATGTGAGATATTATGTGAGGTAAAGCCTTTACTGTGACAATACAATAGTATATATAGAGTAATGTAAATGTTATGTGAGGTATTATGTGAGGTAAAGCCTTTACTGTGACAATACAATAGTATATATAGAGTAATGTAGATGTTATGTGAGATATTATGTGAGGTAAAGCCTTTACCATGAAAATACAATAGTATATATAGAGTAATGTAAATGTTATGTGAGATATTATGTGAGGTAAAGCCTTTACTGTGACAATACAATAGTATATATAGAGTAATGTAAATGTTATGTGAGGTATTATGTGAGGTAAAGCCTTTACTGTGACAATACAATAGTATATATAGAGTAATGTAGATGTTATGTGAGATATTATGTGAGGTAAAGCCTTTACCATGAAAATACAATAGTATATATAGAGTAATGTAAATGTTATGTGAGATATTATGTGAGGTAAAGCCTTTACTGTGACAATACAATAGTATATATAGAGTAATGTAGATGTTATGTGAGATATTATGTGAGGTAAAGCCTTTACTGTGACAATACAATAATATATATAGAGTAATGTAAATGTTATGTGAGGTATTATGTGAGGTAAAGCCTTTACTGTGACAATACAATAGTATATATAGAGTAATGTAAATGTTATGTGAGATATTATGTGAGGTAAAGCCTTTACTGTGACAATACAATAGTATATATAGAGTAATGTAAATGTTATGTGAGATATTATGTGAGGTAAAGCCTTTACTGTGACAATACAATAGTATATTTAGAGTAATGTAAATGTTATGTGAGATATTATGTGAGGTAAAGCCTTTACTGTGACAATACAATAGTATATATAGAGTAATGTAAATGTTATGTGAGATATTGTGAGGTAAAGCCTTTACTGTGACAATACAATAGTATATATAGAGTAATGTAAATGTTATGTGAGATATTATGTGAGGTAAAGCCTTTACTGTGACAATACAATAGTATATATAGAGTAATGTAAATGTTATGTGAGGTATTATGTGAGGTAAAGCCTTTACTGTGACAATACAATAGTATATATAGAGTAATGTAAATGTTATGTGAGATATTATGTGAGGTAAAGCCTTTACTGTGACAATACAATAGTATATATAGAGTGGTTTCTTTATTTGCCACTAGGGCACAAAAGGTAGGGACAGATACAAGGGGGGAAGTTTACATATAATTAACGAGTACAAAAATATAACAATGAAATAACAACAACAAACGAAGTCCTCAATAGGGAGGGGGCATTAACATGGGTCGCACACACCCCGGAAAAATGTGTAACCCTTCTCCTCAGGAGCACAAAGAGTAGGTGCTTCTCTCGTCTCCTCTTTTTCCTCTTCTTTTACCTACAGGCTGATATAGAGAGAAGACCCATTCACTCTGGCCATTCTCCCTACTTTCACCCACCTTTCATAAAACTTGCTGGGGTAGAGCACCTCTCTCTCCATTCTGATCCTTCTTTTAAAATGGTATTTGAAAAAGGGGACCAGTTGTTGGCCGGAGAGAAAGGTGTCTGACCTCAGCCCTTTCAGCCTCGTCCACCATACAACTTCTTTAGCCATGGCTACCACACAGAGAAAAACCGCCTCTCCTTCGTTTTTGAAAGGGGGAGGCGGTTTGATCGTGACAATGGACTCGGTGGTCAACCGGATTGGTCCCACCCTCGACAGTAGTCGTTCCACATAGCCCCACAGGTCAGCAATGCCTGGGCAGTGTACGAATGCGTGCGCAACGGTTTCGTCATCATGCACGCATCTCGGACAGATCTTATTCAAAGGATCTTTACCCAGGCTCCCATGCCTGTGGAGCTTGTCTCGAACGGGTAGAGCCCCTCGGTAGCACTGCCAAGCCAGGGACTTTTGGAAGTTGTCCATCGGTCCAGGGCCAAACGTCCTACCGAACAGACTGGCCAGTTCATCTTCCTCCATGCCTAGAGCTTCTCCGAGAGCATCGTCGCACCTGCTGCGTACCAACCCTCTATAGAATGTCGACGTGGAGTCTCCACTGATTGCCGGGTCCGCTTTCCAGAGGACCGTGAGCGCCTGGGCACATTCAATGTGCCAGTCGCCCACTTTTCTCGGTCTTTGCTTGACCCAGGATTGCAGCTCGGTGAGCGAGACGAGTCTGGGAAAGGCTCGCCTCACAAACGGGGCCCACACCGGTTGACCGGTGAGGAATACCTGGAGGTGCCGTAGCCTTAATGCGTGTTTACGCATCTGTAGCCACGGCATCCCCAGCCCTCCTTTCGAAGGGTGTTGACAGCAGATGGATCTCCTCACCAAAGGGGTCCGCTTGTTCCAAAGAAATTGGAACAGCGCGCACTCCATTTTGGCGAGTCTTTTCACTGGGCAAGGCACGACGGTCAAGCGGTAGTAGATGACGGATGCTATATAAGTATTCGCCACCTCCGCTCGACCTTTCAGGGATAGTTTGCACTGGGCCCACTTCTGGGTGAGTGCAAACACCCTGGCCGTTACCTCGTTCCAGTTTTTCTCCACCTGGAGGTCTGGTCCGAACCAGACCCCAAGCAGCTTCACCGGGCCCTCCGTCCAGCGTCCGACGACGTCGTTGGAGGGCATCGGTTTGCCTCTCCATGTTCCGAGTTGCAAACCGACGGACTTGTCCCGGTTCAGCTTGGCTCCTGTAAACCTTTCATATTCCTCCAGTAAGGTGCCGATCTCACCGATTTGCGAGGTTTTCGACACCATTACTGTCACGTCATCGGCGTAGGCCGACGCCGCTTTCTGCAATCCCGGTTCCAAAGGGATGCCCTGCAACCGCTCCAACTTCCGCAGTAGTGGCTCAAGAGCCAGCACATACAGTAGGGAGGAGAGAGGGCATCCCTGTCGGATGGATCGCATGATTTGGAACGGCTCCGAGAGGTGGCCGTTCACCTTGACCCTTGAGCAGACGTTGCTGCTGTGCATCGCAGCAATCCAACCCCTGAAAACGGGTCCGAAGCCTGCCGCCGCGAGCACCGCATCCAGGTAACGATGGTCAACCCTATCGAAAGCTTTAGATTGATCCAAGTTGATCAGGGCCCCACCAAAGCCGGGTTCATTCCCTACCCTCTCTATGATGTATCGCATAAGGTGGAGATTGTCGTGAATGGACCTGGACGGGATTGCGCATGTCTGCGCTTCTCCCACCAGGTTTCCAACGACAAGCGCCAACCTCTTCGCTAACACCTTGGCCAAAATCTTTAACTCTGTATTTAGCAGAGTTATGGGCCTGAAGTTACTTATGTCATCCCCCTTGTTCTCATCCTTCCTCACCAGCGTAACTACGCCCTTGGTCACAGAACTGGGAATTCTCCCGTTCTGCTGCCAGTTGCAGTAGACCGCTTCGAGGATATCGGAGAACAAGTCCGGCATCGCTACATATAGCTCGTATGGTAGACCATCGAGACCCGGGGATTTGCGTTTGCCGCATTGGCTCAGCGCCGCCCCTATCTCAGCAGCTGAAATCGTCCTTTCGCAGGACTTCGCCTCCGCGTCCGAGAGGCGCGGCAGACCGTCGAGGTATGGATTGAAATCCATAGTCTCACCCGGCGCGCCGCCCCTCTCGAACAGTCGTGCAAAGTGCCGCTGAAAGGCCGCACACATCTGCCCAGGTTCAAGGATCACACGCCCATCCTGGTCCTTCAAAGACCGAATCGTGGACTTGTTCCCACTTTTTGCCTCTGTAACTCGGGCCCAGCTCACAGCTTTGGCTCCCTCATTACCCAGAGCACGTATTTTACTCCTGACAACGCAGCCTTCATGCTTCACCTCAAAGAACTGGTCTAAGGCCATTCTTGATGCCAGCACGCCGGCTACATTGCCACTCCTAATCGCCTCTTCTACTCTATCTACTAATTCCCTTTCCGTCTTGTTCCTATCCCTTGCTAATTCCTGACTAAAACCTATCGATTCTATTCTAATTGCTCTCTTAAGAGAGCTCCACCACCTGTTGTTGACAATTGCCCCTGTCAAACTCTGCTTAACTAACGTGCTAATCCGTTTACTGTAAGCTTTGCTTCTCGGTAAGGACAAGTTCAGCTTCCAGTAACCGGGTCCCTGTCTATGGGTTCTATCAAGGTTGGCTATGCAGGTCACTAACTTGTGATCCGAATAGTCAACCATGAACATTTTTGGACAGCTAAATGTGTCCCTATCGTTCTCTCTAACTAGGACCCTATCTAGGTACGACCTAGATGTTCCACTGCGATTGGTCCACGTCCATAGTGGTACAGTCGGAAAATCTAGTCGATATCTATCGGCCAGGTCAAATCGGCCGATTAACCTTTTGAGGCTTTTACACCCCCCTCTATTGGCACATGCCCCTACATAGTCCCAACGTGCATCCAGGATACCATTCCAGTCCCCCACTAAAAGCAAGGAGCGGGACGTTCCCAGAAAAGTTTCCAGACGTTGGAAGTATTCCGGCCGCGCTGCCCAAAAAGGGGCGTACACAGCTATTAGTCTAAGGGCTCCACTTTCACTACTACCGACGTCTAAAACCACCAGTCGACCCTCCGGGTCCAGGTGCACCTTCTGTATGGCGAGGCCCAGGTGTTTTCGCAGCAGAACGACAACTCCACCCCCACCCCCCGGTTGACAGAGAGATGCGAAGATCTCAAAGTCGTCGAAGAGGGGCGCCAGTTGGTGCTCGCTGCTGATCCTGGACTCGCAAATAGCCATTACATCCATTCTATGCGACCTGAGATCGTTTAAAAGTTTGCCTTGTTTCCAAGACAGTCCCAGGCCACGTACATTCAGACACCCAACTCTTATATCAGCCATGTTGGTTAAAAGAGGAAGGACCTACCTGTTCGGCTCCTGAGGAGCAGGTTGCACAATATCCATGGGCGTATTGGAGGGGTTGTTTGGTGGGGTGTTGTTCTGTGGTGGAGTGGGGGTGTTTGGTGAGGTGTGGGTGGGGAAACGTTTCAAGAGGACGCGGTTATAGGGTCGAGTACATGTTTTCCCCACGTCCTCAGGAAAGTTCTCTCTTAGTTTTGCATAGGTGTCCATTGGGAGTCTTATCATTTTTAAATGCGGTTTGTTGGCCGCGCTTGCAAAGAATTGCCCTTCAGTTTCCACCAAAGGGTCTTTGTGTATTGTTTTTACTAGTTCTTTGTTATTTGTGTTAATGTATGTATACTGTTTTATTTGTGTTGTGTTTGTTTGTTGTTCTTGTGTGTGCTTACGTTTTGTTGTATGTGTTATGTTTTGGGGTGGGGCGGATTTTGTTTGTTCTGTTTGTTTTGTTTTTGTTGGTGGTTGTGTGTTTGTTTCGTTTATGTTCGAGTGGTGCTTTCTTTTTTTCCCTTTTACAGGTTGGAAGGGTTCCCCCTCTTCGTCACTAGGTGCCGTTTCCGCTGGGTCCTCGTCCGTGCTGTCGGGTAGTGGTGTATTTTGGGGTTTTGTTGTATTTGTGTGTGTTTTGGGAGTTGTTTTGGGTGGGGCCGTGTCTTGTGTTATTTTTCCCTGTTGTTTTTGTTGTTGTGGTGGTGGTGGTGGTGGTGGTGTGTGGGGTGTAGGCAAAAGAGCCTTTTTTTTGTCAATTGAGGACAAGCAGCCCTTAGATGACCCCTGCTTGAACAGTAGTAACATATGGGCCTCCTACCCTCGGCTGAAATATATATAAATGTTTCTCCATCGAGGGACACCCTCTGTGGTATTCTAGCTATTCGTTCTGGTCTCATTTGGACCAGAACCTCCACGCTCAAACCGCCGAAAACGTCTGTGGTGACTTCTCCTACTGAAAGGATTCCGTCCTCGTCTTCTAAAAATCCTGTTAGTACCCAGGAAATGCATGCATTTGGCCGGATTCCGGAGACCCTTATCTTCTGCGTTCTTTTCCCTAAATATGTGGGGAAAAATGTATGTAGCTTGGAAACAATTGGTGCCACAGAGTATTTCCTGGCCGTCAATTGATCCTTCATTAGGACCGTTATATTCCCATAGAGTGGCCCTTTTTGTATGAACGATATATCACTCCACACATTTTTTAGGACCAGCTCAATCTCTTTTTGGGATAATTGAGTTGGTTTCCTTGTTATGTTGGAAATTGTTCTGAAAGATATCGTTCTTAGCGTCGTGTCTCTTTTGATTTCTTGTGGGGAGGTGATTGTGAAGTCTCCTCCTTCTTTGAAAGTTACATACTGTTTCGCTTCCTTCATCTTTTCTCTCAGAGTTGTAATGTCCAGTTGCTTGCAGGTTTGTGTTTTCCGGACCGCCTGTGCAAAGGAAGTACCAGTAGTGGGTTCGCTTTGTTTGGTGTTATCGTTATTTTTTCCTTGGTTGGTGTTGTGACTATTGCTGTTATTGTCGTTGTTGTTTTTGTCTGCGTTTATGTGACTTTCTGGGTTTTCACCCATTTTTACAAATTTTTCTTTTAATTCCGTGTTCCATGTTTCTTTTGCAGAAGTCAGGAGGGAAGACTTAGAGCCTTGTGCTTCTAGCTTCTCTGTATCACCTTTCTTAGGGGGCGTGGCTTTCACGTTAGGATGAGATGTGAAAATTCCGTCCATTTCTATTAGTTTGCCGTAATAAATTTTTAACTGGAAAATTCGCCCCAAAAAGGGGCGAAAATAAATAAACTCAAAGTTTGACGACCAAGGCAAGGGGTTAACGTATATTACAGTATAAAAAAATTAATCAAAACTCACTTTTTGAGTAAGTAAATCCGACTCGGTAGCCGAGCTTGTTCACACACGTCAACACACGTCTCTCGTATACGAGATGTTATGTGAGATATTATGTGAGGTAAAGCCTTTACTGTGACAATACAATAGTATATATAGAGTAATGTAAATGTTATGTGAGATATTATGTGAGGTAAAGCCTTTACTGTGACAATACAATAGTATATATAGAGTAATGTAAATGTTATGTAAGATATTATGTGAGGTAAAGCCTTTACTGTGACAATACAATAGTATATATAGAGTAATGTAAATGTTATGTGAGATATTATGTGAGGTAAAGCCTTTACTGTGACAATACAATAGTATATATAGAGTAATGTAAATGTTGTGAGATATTATGTGAGGTGAAGCCTTTACTGTGACAATACAATAGTATATATAGAGTAATGTAAATGTTATGTGAGATATTATGTGAGGTAAAGCCTTTACTGTGACAATACAATAGTATATATAGAGTAATGTAAATGTTATGTGAGGTATTATGTGAGGTAAAACCTTTACTGTGACAATACAATAGTATATATAGAGTAATGTAAATGTTATGTGAGATATTATGTGAGGTAAAGCCTTTACTGTGACAATACAATAGTATATATAGAGTAATGTAAATGTTATGTGAGATATTATGTGAGGTAAAGCCTTTACTGTGACAATACAATAGTATATATAGAGTAATGTAGATGTTATGTGAGATATTATGTGAGGTAAAGCCTTTACTGTGACAATACAATAGTATATATAGAGTAATGTAAATGTTATGTGAGATATTATGTGAGGTAAAGCCTTTACTGTGACAATACAATAGTATATATAGAGTAATGTAAATGTTATGTGAGATATTATGTGAGGTAAAGCCTTTACTGTGACAATACAATTGTATATATAGAGTAATGTAAATGCTATGTGAGGTATTATGTGAGGTAAAGCCTTTACTGTGAAAATACAATAGTATATATATAGAGTAATGTAAATGTTATGTGAGATATTATGTGAGGTAAAGCCTTTACTGTGAAAATACAATAGTATATATAGAGTGATGTAAATGTTATGTGAGGTAAAGCCTTTACTGTGACAATACAATAGTATATATAGAGTAATGGAAATGTTATGTGAGATATTATGTGAGGTAAAGCCTTTACTGTGACAATACAATAGTATATATAGAGTAATGTAAATGTTATGTGAGATATTATGTGAGGTAAAGCCTTTACTGTGACAATACAATAGTATATATAGAGTAATGTAAATGTTATGTGAGATATTATGTGAGGTAAAGCCTTTACTGTGACAATACAATAGTATATATAGAGTAATGTAAATGTTATCTAAGATATTATGTGAGGTAAAGCCTTTACTGTGACAATACAATAGTATATATAGAGTAATGTAAATGTTATGTAAGATATTATGTGAGGTAAAGCCTTTACTGTGACAATACAATAGTATATATAGAGTAATGTAAATGTTATGTGAGATATTATGTGAGGTAAAGCCTTTACTGTGACAAT
>CAXHJY010001451.1:181637-191637 GCA_964016885.1 Eledone cirrhosa | reverse complement strand
TATATCTATATATATATGTATGTATATATATATATGTATATATATATATATATACATGTATATATATATATATACATATATATCTATATATATCTATATATATATATATATATATATATATATGTGTGTGTGTATATATATATATATGTGTGTATGTAGGTGTCATCATCATCAGCGTATGCTACTACTCACACTGTCAGAAGAACAGACTGCCAGGTTTGCTACCAATGTCGTTGCCATGGTAACCACTTCCTGTTCCCAGGTGCTGCCCCCTAGTAGACTGTTGATGTTCTGTCCAAACAGCAGGTCTTTCTACAACAACAACAACAGTAACAACAACAACAGTAACAACAACAGTAACAACAACAGTAACAACAACAACAGTAACAACAACAACAGTAACAACAACAACAACAACAGTAACAACAACAACAGTAACAACAACAACAACAACAGTAACAACAACAACAGTAACAACAACAACAACAGTAACAACAACAGTAACAACAACAACAGTAACAACAGCCACACCAACAACAACAGTAGCCACAACACCAACACCAACAACAGCCACAACACCAACACCAACAACAGTAACAACAACAGCAACAACAGCCACAACAACAACAGTAACAACAAAAACAACAACAGTAACAACAGCCACAACAACACCAATAACACCAACAACAACAACAACAAGGAAACATTCCATTCTGAATGTTATATAATTAAATATGATATTGTTTCTGTTTAAGGCCAAAATCACATCTCAACAGGGGCTAAATACTTACTTCAGATATCATCATTCATTTCATTTTCGCTTTTCCCTGCTTGCAAGGGTGGGACGGGAACTGATTCTGGCTTGATTTCTACAGCTGGATGCCCTTCCTAACACCAACCTCATTTACAGTGTGTGCTGAGTGCTTTTTTGCCGTGGCACCTCCACAACCACTTTACAGTGAGTGCTGGGTGCTTTTCTGCCGTGACACCTCCACGATCACTTTACAGTGAGTGCTGGGTCCTTTTTTGCTGTGGTACCTCCACGACCACTTTACAGTGAGTGCTGGGTGCTTTTTTTTGCCGTGGCACCTCCACGACCACTTTACAGTGAGTGCTGGGTGCTTTTTTTGCCGTGGCACCTCCACGTCCACTTTACAGTGAGTGCTGGGTGCTTTTTTGCCGTGGCACCTCCACGACCACTTTACAGTGAGTGCTGGGTGCTTTTTTGCCGTGGCACCTCCACGACCACTTTACAGTGAGTGCTGGGTGCTTTTTTGCCGTGGCACCTCCACGACCACTCTACAGTGAGTGCTGGGTGCTTTTTTGCCGTGGCACCTCCACGACCACTTTACAGTGAGTGCTGGGTGCTTTTTTGCCGTGGCACCTCCACGACCACTCTACAGTGAGTGCTGGGTGCTTTTTTGCCGTGGCACCTCCACGACCACTTTACAGTGGAATGATAGGGACCCCAGTCCCTATCATCTCATTTCTACAGCTGAGTAAACTGGAGCAATGTGAAATAAAGTGTCTTGCTCAAGGAAACAACACATCACCCGGTCTGAGAATTGAACTCACAACCTTTCGATTGCAAGGCCAATGCTCTAACCACTAAGCCATGTGCCTCCATATGTTTATCTAATGTTGGTGGCTCATCTGTCAGGGTGAGGGTGGGGGGGGGCTTCTATGTCTACCAAACGGATATCAGGCTCATCTGTCGGGTGGGTGGGGGGCTCATCTGTCGGGGAGGGGGGATTCTATGTCTACCAAACGGATATCATCATCATCATCATCACCGTCGTTTGACGTCCATCTTCCACGCTAGCATGGGTTAGACGGGTTGTCTGATTTCAGGCAAAGTTGGGTCAGGTGGCCGTGCCTTACTCATAAAGGGCTGTTTCTGGTTAGGTCTCCATGGCCGGATGTCCTTCCTATTGCCAAAACCTTTTTTTAGTTAGTCTCACCTGTACTAAGGTGTCGTTAGTGTCACCTGTACTAAGGTGTCGTTAGTCTCACCTGTACTAAGGTGTCGTTAGTCTCACCTGTACTAAGGTGTCGTTAGTCTCACCTGTACTAAGGTGTCGTTAGTCTCACCTGTACTAAGGTGTCGTTAGTCTCACCTGTACTAAGGTGTCGTTAGTGTCACCTGTACTAAGGTGTCATTAGTCTCACCTGTACTAAGGTGTCGTTAGTGTCACCTGTACTAAGGTGTCGTTAGTGTCACCTGTACTAAGGTGTCGTTAGTCTCACCTGTACTAAGGTGTCGTTAGTGTCACCTGTACTAAGGTGTCGTTAGTCTCACCTGTACTAAGGTGTCGTTAGTGTCACCTGTACTAAGGTGTCATTAGTGTCACCTGTACTAAGGTGTCGTTAGTGTCACCTGTACTAAGGTGTTGTTAGTGTCACCTGTACTAAGGTGTCGTTAGTGTCACCTGTACTAAGGTGTCATTAGTGTCACCTGTACTAAGGTGTCGTTAGTGTCACCTGTACTAAGGTGTCATTAGTCTCACCTGTACTAAGGTGTCGTTAGTGTCACCTGTACTAAGGTGTCGTTAGTGTCACCTGTACTAAGGTGTCGTTAGTCTCACCTGTACTAAGGTGTCGTTAGTGTCACCTGTACTAAGGTGTCGTTAGTGTCACCTGTACTAAGGTGTCGTTAGTGTCACCTGTACTAATGTGTCGTTAGTGTCACCTGTACTAAGGTGTCGTTAGTGTCACCTGTACTAAGGTGTCGTTAGTGTCACCTGTACTAAGGTGTCATTAGTGTCACCTGTACTAAGGTGTCGTTAGTGTCACCTGTACTAAGGTGTCATTAGTCTCACCTGTACTAAGGTGTCGTTAGTCTCACCTGTACTAAGGTGTTGTTAGTCTCACCTGTACTTGGGTGTCGTTAGTGTCACCTGTACTAAGGTGTCGTTAGTGTCACCTGTACTAAGGTGTTGTTAGTCTCACCTGTACTAAGGTGTTGTTAGTCTCACCTGTACTAAGGTGTCGTTAGTGTCACCTGTACTAAGGTGTCATTAGTCTCACCTGTACTAAGGTGTCGTTAGTCTCACCTGTACTAAGGTGTCGTTAGTCTCACCTGTACTAAGGTGTCGTTAGTCTCACCTGTACTAAGGTGTCGATAGTGTCACCTGTACTAAGGTGTCGTTAGTCTCACCTGTACTAAGGTGTCGTTAGTGTCACCTGTACTAAGGTGTCGTTAGTCTCACCTGTACTAAGGTGTCGTTAGTCTCACCTGTACTAAGGTGTCGTTAGTCTCACCTGTACTAAGGTGTCATTAGTCTCACCTGTACTAAGGTGTCGTTAGTGTCACCTGTACTAAGGTGTCGTTAGTCTCACCTGTACTAAGGTGTTGTTAGTGTCACCTGTACTAAGGTGTTGTTAGTGTCACCTGTACTAAGGTGTTGTTAGTCTCACCTGTACTAAGGTGTTGTTAGTCTCACCTGTACTAAGGTGTCGTTAGTCTCACCTGTACTAAGGTGTTGTTAGTCTCACCTGTACTAAGGTGTCGTTAGTCTCACCTGTACTAAGGTGTTGTTAGTCTCACCTGTACTAAGGTGTCGTTAGTCTCACCTGTACTAAGGTGTTGTTAGTCTCACCTGTACTAAGGTGTCGTTAGTCTCACCTGTACTAAGGTGTTGTTAGTCTCACCTGTACTAAGGTGTCGTTAGTGTCACCTGTACTAAGGCGTCGTTAGTGTCACCTGTACTAAGGTGTCGTTAGTGTCACCTGTACTAAGGTGTTGTTAGTCTCACCTGTACTAAGGTGTTGTTAGTCTCACCTGTACTAAGGTGTCGTTAGTCTCACCTGTACTAAGGTGTCGTTAGTCTCACCTGTACTAAGGTGTCGTTAGTCTCACCTGTACTAAGGTGTTGTTAGTGTCACCTGTACTAAGGTGTCGTTAGTCTCACCTGTACTAAGGTGTTGTTAGTCTCACCTGTACTAAGGTGTCGTTAGTCTCACCTGTACTAAGGTGTTGTTAGTCTCACCTGTACTAAGGTGTCGTTAGTCTCACCTGTACTAAGGTGTTGTTAGTCTCACCTGTACTAAGGTGTCGTTAGTCTCACCTGTACTAAGGTGTTGTTAGTCTCACCTGTACTAAGGTGTCGTTAGTCTCACCTGTACTAAGGTGTTGTTAGTCTCACCTGTACTAAGGTGTCGTTAGTGTCACCTGTACTAAGGTGTCGTTAGTGTCACCTGTACTAAGGTGTCGTTAGTGTCACCTGTACTAAGGTGTTGTTAGTCTCACCTGTACTAAGGTGTCGTTAGTGTCACCTGTACTAAGGTGTCGTTAGTGTCACCTGTACTAAGGTGTCGTTAGTGTCACCTGTACTAAGGTGTTGTTAGTGTCACCTGTACTAGGGTGTCGTTAGTGTCACCTGTACTAAGGTGTCGTTAGTGTCACCTGTACTAAGGTGTCGTTAGTGTCACCTGTACTAAGGTGTCGTTAGTGTCACCTGTACTAAGGTGTCGTTAGTGTCACCTGTACTAAGGTGTCGTTAGTCTCACCTGTACTAAGGTGTCATTAGTGTCACCTGTACTAAGGTGTTGTCAGTGTCACCTGTACTAAGGTGTCGTTAGTCTCACCTGTACTAAGGTGTCGTTAGTGTCACCTGTACTAAGGTGTCGTTAGTGTCACCTGTACTAAGGTGTCGTTAGTGTCACCTGTACTAAGGTGTCATTAGTCTCACCTGTACTAAGGTGTCGTTAGTGTCACCTGTACTAAGGTGTCGTTAGTCTCACCTGTACTAAGGTGTCGTTAGTCTCACCTGTACTAAGGTGTCGTTAGTGTCACCTGTACTAAGGGTTTGTTAGTGTCACCTGTACTAAGGTGTCGTTAGTGTCACCTGTACTAAGGTGTCGTTAGTGTCACCTGTACTAAGGTGTCGTTAGTGTCACCTGTACTAAGGTGTTGTTAGTGTCACCTGTACTAAGGTGTTGTTAGTGTCACCTGTACTAAGGTGTTGTTAGTGTCACCTGTACTAAGGTGTCGTTAGTGTCACCTGTACTAAGGTGTTGTTAGTGTCACCTGTACTAAGGTGTCGTTAGTGTCACCTGTACTAAGGTGTCATTAGTCTCACCTGTACTAAGGTGTCATTAGTCTCACCTGTACTAAGGTGTCATTAGTGTCACCTGTACTAAGGTGTCGTTAGTGTCACCTGTACTAAGGTGTCGTTAGTGTCACCTGTACTAAGGTGTAGTTAGTCTCACCTGTACTAAGGTGTCGTTAGTCTCACCTGTACTAAGGTGTTGTTAGTGTCACCTGTACTAAGGTGTCGTTAGTCTCACCTGTACTAAGGTGTCGTTAGTGTCACCTGTACTAAGGTGTCGTTAGTGTCACCTGTACTAAGGTGTTGTTAGTCTCACCTGTACTAAGGTGTCGTTAGTCTCACCTGTACTAAGGTGTTGTTAGTCTCACCTGTACTAAGGTGTTGTTAGTCTCACCTGTACTAAGGTGTCGTTAGTCTCACCTGTACTAAGGTGTCGTTAGTGTCACCTGTACTAAGGTGTCATTAGTCTCACCTGTACTAAGGTGTCGTTAGTGTCACCTGTACTAAGGTGTCGTTAGTGTCACCTGTACTAAGGTGTCGTTAGTGTCACCTGTACTAAGGTGTTGTTAGTGTCACCTGTACTAAGGTGTTGTTAGTGTCACCTGTACTAAGGTGTCGTTAGTCTCACCTGTACTAAGGTGTCGTTAGTGTCACCTGTACTAAGGTGTTGTTAGTCTCACCTGTATTAAGGTGTCGTTAGTGTCACCTGTACTAAGGTGTCGTTAGTGTCACCTGTACTAAGGTGTCGTTAGTGTCACCTGTACTAAGATGTCGTTAGTGTCACCTGTACTAAGGTGTCGTTAGTGTCACCTGTACTAAGGTGTCGTTAGTGTCACCTGTACTAAGGTGTCATTAGTCTCACCTGTACTAAGGTGTCGTTAGTCTCACCTGTACTAAGGTGTCGTTAGTGTCACCTGTACTAAGGTGTCGTTAGTCTCACCTGTACTAAGGTGTCGTTAGTGTCACCTGTACTAAGGTGTCGTTAGTGTAACCTGTACTAAGGTGTCGTTAGTGTCACCTGTACTAAGGTGTCGTTAGTGTCACCTGTACTAAGGTGTTGTTAGTCTCACCTGTACTAAGGTGTCATTAGTCTCACCTGTACTAAGGTGTCGTTAGTCTCACCTGTACTAAGGTGTCGTTAGTCTCACCTGTACTAAGGTGTCGTTAGTCTCACCTGTACTAAGGTGTCGTTAGTGTAACCTGTACTAAGGTGTCGTTAGTCTCACCTGTACTAAGGTGTTGTTAGTCTCACCTGTACTAAGGTGTCGTTAGTCTCACCTGTACTAAGGTGTCATTAGTCTCACCTGTACTAAGGTGTCGTTAGTGTCACCTGTACTAAGGTGTTGTTAGTCTCACCTGTACTAAGGTGTTGTTAGTCTCACCTGTACTAAGGTGTCGTTAGTCTCACCTGTACTAAGGTGTCGTTAGTCTCACCTGTACTAAGGTGTCGTTAGTCTCACCTGTACTAAGGTGTCGTTAGTGTCACCTGTACTAAGGTGTCGTTAGTCTCACCTGTACTAAGGTGTCGTTAGTCTCACCTATACTAAGGTGTCGTTAGTGTCACCTGTACTAAGGTGTTGTTAGTCTCACCTGTACTAAGGTGTTGTTAGTCTCACCTGTACTAAGGTGTCGTTAGTCTCACCTGTACTAAGGTGTCGTTAGTCTCACCTGTACTAAGGTGTCGTTAGTCTCACCTGTACTAAGGTGTCGTTAGTCTCACCTGTACTAAGGTGTCGTTAGTGTCACCTGTACTAAGGTGTTGTTAGTCTCACCTGTACTAAGGTGTTGTTAGTCTCACCTGTACTAAGGTGTCGTTAGTCTCACCTGTACTAAGGTGTCGTTAGTCTCACCTGTACTAAGGTGTCGTTAGTGTCACCTGTACTAAGGTGTCGTTAGTCTCACCTGTACTAAGGTGTCGTTAGTCTCACCTGTACTAAGGTGTCGTTAGTGTCACCTGTACTAAGGTGTCGTTAGTGTCACCTGTACTAAGGTGTCGTTAGTCTCACCTGTACTAAGGTGTCGTTAGTCTCACCTGTACTAAGGTGTCGTTAGTCTCACCTGTACTAAGGTGTTGTTAGTCTCACCTGTACTAAGGTGTCGTTAGTCTCACCTGTACTAAGGTGTCGTTAGTCTCACCTGTACTAAGGTGTTGTTAGTCTCACCTGTACTAAGGTGTCGTTAGTCTCACCTGTACTAAGGTGTCGTTAGTCTCACCTGTACTAAGGTGTCATTAGTGTCACCTGTAGTAAGGTGTCGTTAGTGTCACCTGTACTAAGGTGTCATTAGTGTCACCTGTACTAAGGTGTCGTTAGTGTCACCTGTACTAAGGTGTTGTTAGTCTCACCTGTACTAAGGTGTCGTTAGTGTCACCTGTACTAAGGTGTCATTAGTGTCACCTGTACTAAGGTGTCATTAGTGTCACCTGTACTAAGGTGTTGTTAGTCTCACCTGTACTAAGGTGTTGTTAGTGTCACCTGTACTAAGGTGTCGTTAGTGTCACCTGTACTAAGGTGTCGTTAGTCTCACCTGTACTAAGATGTCGTTAGTCTCACCTGTACTAAGGTGTCGTTAGTGTCACCTGTACTAAGGTGTCATTAGTCTCACCTGTACTAAGATGTCGTTAGTCTCACCTGTACTAAGGTGTCGTTAGTCTCACCTGTACTAAGGTGTCGTTAGTGTCACCTGTACTAAGGTGTCGTTAGTCTCACCTGTACTAAGGTGTCGTTAGTGTCACCTGTACTAAGGTGTCATTAGTCTCACCTGTACTAAGGTGTCATTAGTGTCACCTGTACTAAGGTGTCGTTAGTCTCACCTGTACTAAGGTGTCGTTAGTCTCACCTGTACTAAGGTGTCGTTAGTCTCACCTGTACTAAGGTGTCATTAGTCTCACCTGTACTAAGGTGTCGTTAGTCTCACCTGTACTAAGGTGTCGTTAGTCTCACCTGTACTAAGGTGTCGTTAGTGTCACCTGTACTAAGGTGTCGTTAGTCTCACCTGTACTAAGGTGTCATTAGTCTCACCTGTACTAAGGTGTCGTTAGTCTCACCTGTATTAAGGTGTCGTTAGTCTCACCTGTATTAAGGTGTCGTTAGTCTCACCTGTACTAAGGTGTCGTTAGTGTCACCTGTACTAAGGTGTCGTTAGTCTCACCTGTACTAAGGTGTCATTAGTCTCACCTGTACTAAGGTGTCGTTAGTCTCACCTGTATTAAGGTGTCGTTAGTCTCACCTGTATTAAGGTGTCGTTAGTCTCACCTGTACTAAGGTGTCGTTAGTGTCACCTGTACTAAGGTGTCGTTAGTCTCACCTGTACTAAGGTGTCATTAGTCTCACCTGTACTAAGGTGTCATTAGTCTCACCTGTATTAATTGATGCCGACACCAGTTGTTGCTAGTTGATATATAGTTGAGAATCTTGACAGCTGCAGACTGCATCTGTGGAAGATAAAAGAAGGGTTAGAGTAAAGGTGGTTGTGGTGGTGGTGGTGGTGGTGTGTGTGGGAGGGGGGTGGGGGGTAGTTGGTCCCCAACACCACTTTAAGGTGTGTATTTATCGTGTAGATCATCTAGGGAGGTTGTCACAACAGGAGGGGCCACCAAACTCTTTCTTTTGCAAGCTTTCTATGACTGGATGACAATGTATATTTATAATATATTTGTAGTAAGACGTCTTACGCCCCCTGGCAGATAATGTACTAGGCCTAGTTGTCTCCCCCTGGTTGAGAACACCTAGGTAAGCAGCAGACAGCCACGGGAAAGCAGACAGCAGACGGCCCCTGTACCACGAAACGATAAACAGCAACAGCCACAGGAACAGCAAATAGCACACGGCCTTTGTAATTGCCTTCACTACAACTGGATCCCGTATATATTTGGTATGTTTCATTTGTAATATAATTGTTTCTACTTTAGGCACAAGGCCATCAATTACCCAGTGCATTACTGGTACTTTATTTTATCTACCCCCGTAAGGATGAAAGGCAAAGTCAACCTCGGCGGGATTTGAACTCAGATCGTAAAGGGGCCTAACTATGCTGGAAAGCATGGCGTCCGACCCTCCACCGATACTGCCAATCCACCGCCCTTATTTGTAATATAATAAACACATGATAGACAAAATAAACATCACCATTATTTACATTGTTGAATAGAACTCTCGTTGTCGTTATTATCTTGTCTACGTGCCTATCCTATGACTTACAAAAATGGTAAATAGACGAGGGACTTTCCCTCACGTCTATATTGATAAACAATCCAACTAGGATACATCATTACCACATATTCTTGTATCTCGTTCTGTTATTTTGCCCGAGAAAATTATCTATAGTGGTCCCCAACACCGCTTTAAGGTGTGTATTTATCGTGTAGATCATCTAGGGTGTTTGTCACAACAGGAGGGGCCACCAAACTCTTTCTTTTGCAAGCTTTCTATGACTGGATGACAATGTATATTTCTAATATATTCTTGTATCTCGTTCTGTTATTTTGCCCGAGAAAATTATCTATAGTGGTCCCTAACACCACTTTAAGGTGTGTATTTATCGTGTAGATTATCTAGGGTGTTTGTCACAACAGGAGGGGCCACCAAACTCTTTCTTTTGCAAGCTTTCTATGACTAGATGACAATGTATATTTATATTATATTCTTGTATCTCGTTCTGTTATTTTGCCCCGAGAAAATTATCTATAGTGGTCCCTAACACCGCTTTAAGGTGTGTATTTACCGTGTAGATCATCTAGGGACGTTGTCACAACAGGAGGGGCCACCAAACTTTCTATGACTGGATGACAATATATATTTATAATATATTCTTGTATCTCGTTCTGTTATTTTGCCCGAGAAAATTATCTATAGTGGTCCCCAACACCACTTTAAGGTGTGTATTTATCGTGTAGATCATCTAGGGTGGTTGTCACAACAGGAGGGCCCACCAAACTCTTTCTTTTGCAA
>CAXHJY010001451.1:159137-169137 GCA_964016885.1 Eledone cirrhosa | reverse complement strand
GTACACTACATTCTATCCCTCTCAGACACAGTTTCTCTCTCAACACATCACATGTCCATACCACCTCAGTCTCCTCTCCCGTACACTACATTCTATCCCTCTCAGACACAGTTTCTCTCTCAACACATCACATGTCCATACCACCTCAGTCTCCTCTCCCGTACACTACATTCTATCCCTCTCAGACACAGTTTCTCTCTCAACACATCACATGTCCATACCACCCCAGTCTCCTCTCCCGTACACTACATTCTATCCCTCTCAGACACAGTTTCTCTCTCAACACATCCATGCTGGGTCGTTCACACACATTTACACTACACATCCAACGGAGCATGCTTGCCTCATTTCTCTCCAGCTGTCGCATATCCTCTGCAGTTGCTGCCCATGTCTCACTACCATGCAGCATCGCGCTCCTCACACAGGCATCATATAACCGGCCTTTCGTACGCAGGGAGAAACCCTTCTTCGTCAGCAGAGGAAGCAGCTCCCTAAACTTCTTCCAACCCGTCCTTATTCTAGATACTATGGCCTTGGAACACCCCCCTCCCATGCTAAACTGATCTGCTAGGGGCCGGAAGCTATCCACCACTTCTATAGCACCCTCCTGCATTTGATATATTGATATATATATATATATATATATATATAATATATAGATTTACATATACATAAACTAGACAGAACCATAGCTATATATATATATATATGTGTTTTTGGCAACCATTGACGCTGTGGCTCAATCACGAATTAATTAATCAAATAATCACATGGAGGCACATGGCTTAGTGGTTAGAGCATTGGCCTTGCAATCGAAAGGTTGTGAGTTGAATTCTCAGACCGGGTGATGTGTTGTTTCCTTGAGCAAGACACTTTATTTCACATTGCTCCAGTTTACTCAGCTGTAGAAATGAGATGATAGGGACTGGGGTCCCTATCATTCCACTGCAAAGTGGTCATGGAGGTGCCACGGCAAAAAAGCACCCAGCACTCACTGTAAAGTGGTCGTGGAGGTGCCACGGTAAAAAAGTACCCAGCACTCACTGTAAATGAGGTTGGTGTTAGGAAGGGCATCCAGCTGTAGAAATCAAGCCAGAATCAGTTCCCGTCCCACCCTTGCAAGCAGGGAAAAGAGGACGTAAAATGAAATGATGATGATGATAGATATATATATATATATATATATAAACATATTAATATATACTTAACTGACCTTTGTCACCATTTCTGGAGTTCCAGAATATTCTGCTAGTTGTTTTGCTGCAACAATTTGGAAGTTCTGAAAGGAATTGCATTCAGTTATTATTTAACTCTCAACATCCTGTATCACACGAAGTCGCATTAGCAAGACATTCTCGAAAAGTCAACACTATGACTACATCACATTAAATATTAAAGTCTTTACTGTAATACTGTAAATATTCACAACAATCTGTCTATCAGTAAAGATACTATAAACATTTAGTACAAAACAACACTATGACTACATCACATTAAATATTAAAGTCTTTACTGTAATACTGTAAATATTCACAACAATCTGTCCACCAGTAAAGATACTATAAACATTTAGTACAAAACAACACTATGACTACATCACATTAAATATTAAAGTCTTTACTGTAATACTGTAAATATTCACAACAATCTGTCTACCAGTAAAGATACTATAAACATTTAGTACAAAACAACACTATGACTACATCACGTTAAATATTAAAGTCTTTACTGTAATACTGTAAATATTCACAACAATCTGTCCACCAGTAAAGATACTATAAACATTTAGTACAAAACAACACTATGACTACATCACATTAAATATTAAAGTCTTTACTGTAATACTGTAAATATTCACAACAATCTGTCCACCAGTAAAGATACTATAAACATTTAGTACAAAACAACACTATGACTACATCACATTAAATATTGAAGTCTTTACTGTAATACTGTAAATATTCACAACAATCTGTCCACCAGTAAAGATACTATAAACATTTAGTACAAAACAACACTATGACTACATCACATTAAATATTAAAGTCTTTACTGTAATACTGTAAATATACACAACAATCTGTCTACCAGTAAAGATACTATAAACATTTAGTACAAAACAACACTATGACTACATCACATTAAATATTAAAGTCCAACAACCTCAGTTAGGATTTGAACTTACAACGCTGGATGACCGGGCCTTTGTTACTAAATCTGCCACAGGAAAACATAGGTTACATACTTTCTGTTGTTTGTCAAGACCCAGCTGGGGCAAAAATATCTGTAAATAGAAACATATATATATATATAGTAATAATAATAAATGTGAAGACTAAAATCCAAAGAGGGCTCGATAAGGATAAATATATATCAAATATATAAGAACCGTAGAGCAAATATTTATTAAAATAACAGATTAAAGTTTAAGCAAAGAATCGCTGCTTTCACACTTAACGGAATCTTCTGATGATATCTCTCTCTCTATATATATATCTATATATATATATATATATATATATCATCATCATCATCATCATCATCACTGTTTTACGTCCATTCTGCCACGCTAGCATGGGTTAGACGGGTTGTCCTGTTGTGGGCAGTGTCCGGTCGGCTGACCTTGTCTTGCTCATACAGGAACTGATTCTGGCTTGATTTCTACAGCTGGATGCCCTTCCTAACACCAACCTCATTTACAGTGAGTGCTGGGTGCTTTTTTTGCCGTGGCACCTCCACGACCACTTTACAGTGAGTGCTGGGTGCTTTTTTTTGCCGTGGCACCTCCACGACCACTTTACAGTGAGTGCTGGGTGCTTTTTTTTGCCGTGGCACCTCCACGACCACTTTACAGTGAGTGCTGGGTGCTTTTTTTTGCCGTGGCACCTCCACGACCACTTTACAGTGAGTGCTGGGTGCTTTTTTTTGCCGTGGCACCTCCACGACCACTTTACAGTGAGTGCTGGGTGTTTTTTTTTGCCGTGGCACCTCCACGACCACTTTACAGTGAGTGCTGGGTGCTTTTTTTTGCCGTGGCACCTCCACGACCACTTTACAGTGAGTGCTGGGTGCTTTTTTTTGCCGTGGCACCTCCACGACCACTTTACAGTGAGTGCTGGGTGCTTTTTTTTGCCGTGGCACCTCCACGACCACTTTACAGTGAGTGCTGGGTGTTTTTTTTTGCCGTGGCACCTCCACGACCACTTTACAGTGAGGGCTGGGTGCTTTTTTTGCCGTGGCACCTCCACGACCACTTTACAGTGAGTGCTGGGTGCTTTTTTGCCGTGGCACCTCCACGACCACTTTACAGTGAGTGCTGGGTGTTTTTTTTTGCCGTGGCACCTCCACGACCACTTTACAGTGAGTGCTGGGTGCTTTTTGTCATGACACCTACATGTCCACTTTACAGTGGGAGGGTGTGGGGGCATATTGTCTATATGCTTCAGCTTCGGCTTGTACGCGTTGTGGGGGTTCGGGTCTTCTGTATTACTGCGTGACACCAGAGGTCACGGTCGTGTGTCATCGCCTTTGAGAGGTGAAATTGGGCAAGGTCGGCTTTTATCACCTCATGATGATGATGATGATGATGATGCTGTGGTGAGAGCAGCAGACCTCAGATCACTGAAACTCACGGAGGAGATGACGAAGGACCGTGACGAGTGGAGAGATGCTGTGCTGAATAGGACCCGTCCCACCCTTGCAAGCAGGGAAAAAGCGGACGTAAAATGATGATGGTGATGATGAAGTTAAGAAAAAATACAAACCAAAATTGTGGTAACTTCCAGACTCCCAGACAGCTTTTGGTAATGCTGTTTCACAATTTAGTGAAAGGGAATTACCAATATATTGTTCTTCAGCGGATGTGGAATTAGTAAATCCTTCACTTCTAAGTATCTGAGAAGATTGAACACATATATGTATATATGTGTGTTTATCTCTCTTTTATATTCAGTTATATATATATAATATTAAAGATACTATTTAGAGTTATCATCATCATCATCATTTTCCACGCTAACATGGGTTTGGACGGGAATTGTCCCACTTGAGGCAAGAGTGGTTGTCTTGCTCGCATAGGACTGTCTGGCGGGTTTTCTACAGCTGGATGCCCTTCCTAACACCAACCACATTTACAGTGTGGACTGGGAGGTTTTTACCGTGTTACCTACACGGCCACATTACAGCGTGGACTGTGTGTTTTATTGTCGTGACACCTACACGTCTGGTGGGTTTTCTACGGCTGGGTGCCCTTCCTAACACCAACCACATTTACAGTGTGGGACTGGGAGGTTTTTACCGTGTTACCTACATGGCCACATTACAGCGTGGACTGTGTGTTTTATTGTTGTGACACCTACACGTCTGGTGGGTTTTCTACAGCTGGTTGCCCTTCCTAACACCAACCACGTTTACAGTGTGGACTGGGAGGTTTTTACCGTGTTACCTACACGGCCACATTACAGCGTGGACTGTGTGTTTTATTGTTGTGACACCTACACGTCTGGTGGGTTTTCTACAGCTGGATGCCCTTCCTAACACCAACCACGTTTACAGTGTGGACTGGGAGGTTTTTACCGTGTTACCTACACGGCCACATTACAGCGTGGACTGTGTGTTTTATTGTTGTGACACCTACACGTCTGGTGGGTTTTCTACAGCTGGATGCCCTTCCTAACACCAACCACGTTTACAGTGTGGACTGGGAAGTTTTTACCGTGTTACCCACACGGCCACATTACAGCGTGGACTATGTGTTTTATTGTCGTGACACCTACACGACCTCATTTATTTCGGACTGGATGTTGTGGTACCAACATAACTTTACATTGAAAGGGGTGGTGTAGATGGCGGTAGGGGTAGTGGGATGGGGTGTATTTTTGTTAGAGGTGCCTACTGACTGTAGGTTTCGCTTTGTACTTAGGCAAGGCGGGTCTTCTGTATTACTGTGTAGCACCAAAGATCTCGGTCCAGTGACATTGTCTTATGTATATATTAAACTATAAACAACTATAAACAGGGAAGGTCAGTAGTTTCCTACTACCTTATTACCAGTAAGAGAAATAGCTCAATGTAAGAACATCAGTTGTTTTACAGAGCAGGAATATAGAATTCACATACAGATACATATATATTGATGTTATATATATGTATCTGTATGATTCTTCAGTTGAATAGGAGGTTAATTATATGTACAAACATTGATAATGCTGCTCCGAGGACTCCATGCTTAAGTTTGGAAGAAACAATTGTCAGCGATTAAATGATTTAAACATAACTTTGATACTTGTGTTATATATATATATATATATATTTATATATGAAAAAGTAAGTCCTTCATCAGTGGCCTTCCACCCGTCGTAGGCATTTCATCACTTTAAGGGCCATATACCTCAGGTTGGTGCGAACAACGGCTAAAAAAATGTCGTTGGGACACGTAAATAAAGGGGACGCTGGGGTAAACAAACAAAATGGTTTAAGCAACAGAAAGTGAGAAGAAAGAGACAAGTCCCAGATTTCTATGAATATAAACTCGGTGAAATCGTGAACGAGAGACGAAAGACCATCAAACCTGGTTGAAATGTGAGCAAGGAAGGAATTTCGCACAGGTCTAGCGGGGGGAGGAAGAAGGGGTCTGGTCTGCGAATTCGGTAAACATAAGTTCTGTGAAGTCGCAGACGAGAGAGAGAGAAAAAAAATCATACCGGCTTGGCCAAGAGCACACGTGAAAAGAAATCGGACAGGTCAAACGGGAAGAAAGAGGAAGAGGAGGAGAGGTAGTGACAGGGTATGAGTGAGTGAAAGTTGAGGAAGAGGCTAACAGAGAGAGAGAGACTGCTAGAACGGGTAAAGATACAAAGAACGAAACAGACGGGTGGCAGCAGAGGAAAAAATATGTGTGTAAATATGATAATAATGGAGCTGCGGCGTTATATATATATATATATATATATATAAACGCAATCCACGCTGTAATGTGGTTGTGTAGGTAACACGGTAAAAAGCTCCCAGTCCACACTGTAAATGCGGTTGGTGTCAGGAAGGGCATCCAGTCGTAGAAAACCTGCCAGATAGTCCTATACGAGTGAGACACGGTCACCCGACTATCTTGCCTCAAATTGGGACAACTCCCGTCTAACCCATGCTAGCGTGGAAGATGATGATAATGATGATGATGATATGTGATGACAGCTGAGGTGATGCTGTGAGGTAGCTGAAGAAATGTAGAGGGAGAGGCAGGTAATTAAAGAAAGGTAGAAAGTAGGATTTTACCCAGGTATATCTTACCTTATATTTACTGCAAGTATTACACACTATTTTTCCACACTGTCTGCAGTGGTGCCTACGTCTCATCATGTTAAAAGTCATACTACAGATGTAACAAGAGAGGACTTCTTCATCTGGTATCCATCTGTTGGACAGATGTACGGAAAAGAATGGATATATGTATATATATATATGTGAAGGCGTGTGGCTGAGTGGTTAGAGAATTGGATTAGCAATCGTGAGGTTGTGAGTTCGATTCCTGGACCAGGCGATGCGTTATGTCCTTGAGCAAGACACTTTATTCCACGTTGCTCCTTCTACCTGGAGTTGCGACCGATAGATAGTATTAGCAATTGGAAAGACCAACGGAAACATTGTTCCCTCGGTCCGATTTGACGAAAGTCGATCGATAAAAAAAATATATATATACAAATAAAATAAAATATAGAGTTATCTAAGGCGGGTAAAATTCCCGAGATCCATGGACGAGTTCTCTCCAGCGGTCTCTGTCCCTCATTATCGCTGCCATATCCTGCATCTCCAACAGACCAGTGTCTGTCCTTAGGGCATCAACATATGTTAACCTTGGTCTTCCTCTTCTAGTGTGTCCATGTAGGGGCTCCCAAAGGAGCACTGAGTGCAATGTCAACTCTGGATGTCGGTGAGCATGTCCAGCCAACCTCAGTCTCCTCTGTGTCACTTTTGAGCTGACTTTTGGGATGCTCCCATACAGCTCTGAGTTTTTCATCCTCAGTGTATACTGATTAATGTTCAGAGCCATCCTCAGCATTCTCGTGTAGCACCCATCCACCATCTGAGTGAGTCTCTTGGTCAGTGTCCAAGTCTCAGACCCATACAACAGCACAGACTCCACTACAGCAATGAAGAGGCGGATTTTCAGGTCTCTACGAAGGTCCGACTTCCACACCGATCTCAAGCTGTGACACGCCGCCCAGGCCTTGCTCTTCCTCCCAACCACATCATCTTCCGTATTCCCAATCTTTGCTCCCAAATACAGGAAGTCCTCAACCAATTCCAGCGGCTTCCCGCCTACATTAGTGATCCCCTCTGGCTTCTCAACATTCTCCACCAGATATTTTGTTTTAGTCTCATTCATTCTCAGCCCCACACTCATCGACATATAATAGCTCATATTGTTGTGGATGTTATGTAACATTTAGTCTTATCTCTCGCTGACGAAATGCCTACGGATTACTTGTTACAAACACGATTCATTCAGGGTGAAACAGATTAAATCTTTAGTCTGTCCGGGAGATGAAATGGTTATTGATATGGTATGTATGGGAAATCTTGTAACATCTCATATGATTCAGGCTGAATGATATATAACATTTGTGGCGTAATCTACCCTCGTAATTTTAGACATGGGTTTACTGCGATTACTTCTACACATATTAATATATAGTATGCTAGGGAAAGGATCAGGGGTGTATAACACTCCACTTATCCAGCAGGCAGTATGAGGTTAGCTCAATGTCTGAGGATAGAGCCGTAATATAATATTTATTATATCATATTAATATATATTAATGAAAAAGAACAAAGAGCTTAACTAGCTACCGTCACATACCAAATATGTGACGGTAGCTAGTTAAGCTCTATGCGTATAAGCAGAGCAGAAATATTAATGAAAAAGAACAAAGGAACTATTATGACATTATAACAAGTTTATTGCCGATAGCCGTTTCGTCCGACCCCATGGTGGGACTTTTCAAGGCATATAACATGTGATTGTAAGTTCATTATTTACATCAACGTTTCACTCAAGACTAGCAGTTTGAAATTGTGGTATACATCAGCAGCTCCGCTTGTATAGTTGGGGTCTATATTCTAAGGGGGCTCTTTTATATTAGTTGTCGGAATTGTAAAGGGGTGGGTTATGGGGAGTTAAGAGAATTTGAAAATGGCCTAAGAGTCAGGGATTGAAGGTTAAAAATTAGATAATTAGAATATAGACCCCAAATATACAAGCGGAGCTGCTGATGTATACCACAATTTCAAACTGCTAGTCTTGAGTGATACGTTGATGTAAATAATTGTTTCTACTTTTGACACAAGGCCAGCAATTACCCAGTGTATTACTGGTACTTTATTTTATCAACCCCGTAAGGATGAAAGGCAAAGTTAACCTCGGCGGGATTTGAACTCAGACCATAAAGGGACGTAACTCTTTGTTGCAAAGCATGGTGTCCGACCCTCTACCGATATGGCCAATCCACCGCCGTTGATGTAAATAATGATCTTGCAATCACATGTTATATGCCTTGAAAAGTCCCACCATGGGGTCGGACGAAACGGCTATCGGCAATAAACTTGTTATAATGTCATAATAGTTCCTTTGTTCTTTTTCATTAATATTTCTGCTCTGCTTATACGCATAGAGCTTAACTAGCTACCGTCACATATTTGGTAGGTCAGACGTGGTCATCGCGATTCACATATGACCTACCATACATCTTGCTTATTAATATATATATTTTTTCAATCACATATATTTTTATTTGTTTGACCCGAATTACTTGATCGTTTTTTTGGCTGTGCGGATGATTGTTTAACCATCGTCTCAGTGTGTTTGGCCTTTAACGTATGTTGTAGCTCTGGTTCATCTGAATCATTGAGCACTTGCCACACATCACGGAGGTTGTTTTTTGTTATTTCATAGTCCGAAATACGATTCTCGATAATTTATATTTGTATATATATATATATATATATGTATATATAGTTATGTAATAAACAACATAAGGCAATTATTCCATTTACCAGTGGTTTCTTAAAAGCAAAAAATGTTGCTTTCAATCATCAGAACGAAAAAATCCTGGTGTATTTATTGATATAGAATACAATATCAATAAATACACCAGGATTTTTTCGTTCTGATGATTGAAAGCAAAATTTTTTGCTTTTAAGAAACCACTGGTAAATGGAATAATTGCCTTATGTTGTTTATTACATAACTATTAAGCTCTGTTACCTACATAGAGCACTCTTTTTTCCTGGACTTTTCCGACGGAATTACTTCATTTATATATATATATATATATATATATATATATATATATATATATATATAAATGAAGTAATTCCGTAGGCTTCTTTGATTTATTTTCATAATTCTTCGGCTCTGTTTAATTATATTGAGCTATACCTTTACTGTCATTTCTATAATACGAAGAGTGTGTTTAACTCCAACACACTCTAGTATTTCAATTCTTATATATATATATATATATATATATATATATAAATGAAAATATAGAAATTAATGTGAGCAAGAAGCCAACAGTATTTCAGACATATAAATGACTATTACGTCAAGATGGAAAATATTTAACGTAAGATATGGGAAAATAATTTAATCCCAATTCAAAAAAAAGGCAAGACAGAAATTTTATCCACAGATTTTGTGTAATCCGGGAAAAAAAAAACCAATTGAGTCTTAACTCAGTATAAAATTAAGAGTAAATACTCATCCTTCAATTTGGAAAAATCTACAAATGCACTATTCTATTCTAAGGCGGGTAAAATTCCCGAGATCCATGGACGAGTTCTCTCCAGCGGTCTCTGTCCCTCATTATCGCTGCCATGTCCTGCATCTCCAACAGACCAGTGTCTGTCCTTAGGGCATCAACATACGTTAACCTTGGTCTTCCTCTTCTAGTGTGTCCATGTAGGGGCTCCCAAAGGAGTACTGAGTGCAGTGTCAACTCTGGAT
>CAXHJY010001451.1:144137-151637 GCA_964016885.1 Eledone cirrhosa | reverse complement strand
GTATGTGTGTGTATATATATATATATATATATACACATATATATACATGTATATATACATACCTGTATATATATGTATACACACACACACACACACATATATATATATATATACACACACACACTATATATATATATATACACACCCACTATATACACACCCACTATATACACACCTAGCTGTACTTTGATCCTGTTTCAATATACACAAGTGCTGTCCATTTATTTCATCTAAGTTCAATAATCTTCTCTAATCAGGGCCAAAAGATCGTCAAAATATCTATATTTTTTATTTCACTGATATTAGCAGACGACATCGTAGAAACTTAACCTATTATATACACACACACACATACATATATATATATATATATATATATAGGAACAAGTAAGACCCCGACGGCTGAGCTCAAGAATTAGCCGTCGAAACGGCTTGAGCTCAGCCGTCGGGGTCTTACTTGTTCCTATTACCTACTCTACTACCCTAAGTATTGAGTACTTTGGTGCGTTATGGTCCACTTGGTTCCTTACCACATTTCCTTCGTTATATATATATATATATATATATATATATGTGTGTAGGAGGTGAGTTTTATTGTAGTACAATAAAGCAATGCAGATATCGGATAAGAAGCACTCTACAGTTTGTAGGACTGGAGTATACATAATATATAAGAACAAAATGTTGATTTAAAACTGCACTATCCACAAGTGTTTTTTAACCTTCATATCATGTCTTCCTGTTTTATCTGATGAAAACACAAATTTTATTGCATGATGATATTTGTTTTTGAAATGCGCATAATAAAATACATAGAACTCTTTTAACCATCTTTTGTTCTTATATATTATGTATATATATATATATATATATATTATAATATTAAATAAATGGAAACTATATTTATAAAACCATATTTATTTCATTATATATATTTCGGGGATATCATATTAACAATATGCTATGCCTTCCTCAGACAAAATACAATATAAACAGTTTTATAGATAAATAGATTCGACATACCGTTATAACACCGACTTCCATTTGAAGAGGTTTAAGCTGGCAATCTGCCAGCTTAAACCTCTTCAAATGAAAGTCGGTGTTATAACGGTATGTCGAATCTATTTATCTATAAAACTGTTTATATTGTATTTTGTCTGAGGAAGGCATAGCATATTGTTAATATGATATCCCCGAAATATATATAATGAAATAAATATGGTTTTATAAATATAGTTTCCATTTATTTAATATTGTAAATATACTCCAAATATTTGTCGAGTGCTTTTATATCAGTTATAAATATTTACTAGTTGTAACCCAACAATTTTAAATATAACTTTCCATATATATATTATATATATATATATATATATATATATATATATATATATATTTTACGAAGGAAATGTGGTAAGGAACCAGGTGGACCATAACGCACCAAAGTACTTAATACTTAGGGTAGTAGAGTGGGTAATAGGAACAAGTAAGACCCCGACGGCTGAGCTCAAGCCGTTTCGACGGCTAATTCTGTCAATTAGACAGAATTAGCCGTCGAAACGGCTTGAGCTCAGCCGTCGGGGTCTTACTTGTTCCTATATATATATTATATATATATGCAAAAGTTCTATTTAGAGTTGTTGGGATACAACAAGTAAATATTTTTTTAACTGATATAAAGCACTCAACAAGTATTTGGAGTAGATATACGATATTAATAAATGGAAACTATATTTATAAAACCATATTTATTTCATTATACATATTTCAGGGATACCACATTAAATTATGGTATGCCTTCATCAGATAAAATACAATATATAACAGTTTTACAAATAGCTTTGACGTACCCTTTTAAATGGTTGTATTTTAAACCAACATTTGTTGATTCTTAAAGGACCATATTTATGCTGTCTTTCCCGGACCCTGTCACATAAGTAACATTTTACGCTAATTAAATTTTATATATTCAAATGAAGTTCAGATATATAAAAAAAATAATAAGCTTAAAAAGAATTTATTATATCAAATAAACAAAAAATAAAATAGACGTTGGAAAAAGTGTGAGGGGGGGGGGGGCGACTTGTCCCCTGGTAAACTCCTGAAAACGTCCTTGCATGTGTGATATTCTGTATAAATATCACACATATTTTGCCACAGGCCTCTGTATAAATATTTTGCTGTCATTCTCGTAAGTTTCTAATCCACACATCGAACTGATCAATCCACACATCGAACTGATCAATCCACAAAAGATATTTTCCAGACGATACGAGTGACATTGATAAAAAAAAAATCACCCTATAGTCCCGACTGACATTTGTACGATCGTTGGGTGTTCAAGTTATTAAAGCAGCATCTTTGAAAATTTGTTTTTCGCTTCATTGGAAGAGGTGGTAGATAAATCATTGTCACTGGTTTAAACAATTGCCGAAAGAACGGTTCCAGAAAGAGTTAAATGCTTTACATAAGGACTGTAAAAATGTTGTTATATTCAATGGAGATTGTTTTTTATTTTTGCAGAATAAATAAATTTTAGTTTCAATATGTTGTGCATTTTCATATAAAGGGTTATTCTAAGGACTTTATTGCCAATCTATACTTATTGCTTACACACGCCACATCTATAAATATTAACATTTCTTACATAAACTTTTTACATTACCCCCAGCCAGGGGTCGCGTTTGCCTTAAAAAAAATGTGAGAGGGGGTGACAAACCAACATTTGTTGATTCTTAAAGGAGCATATTAGTATTACTTATTGTGTCATTCTCGGACCCTGTCACATAAGTAACATTTTACGCGAATTAAATTTTATATATTCAAGTGAAGTTCAGATATATAAAAAAAAATAATAAGCTTAAAAAGAATTTATTATATCAAATAAACAAAAAATAAAACAGACGTTTGAAAAAGTGTGAGGGGGGGGGGACTTGTCCCCTGGTAAACTCCTGAAAACGTCCTTGCATGTGTGATATTCTGTATAAATATCACACATATTTTGCCACAGGCCTCTGTATAAATATTTTGCTGTCATTCTCGTGAGTTTCTAATCCACACATCGAACTGATCAATCCACAAAAGATATTTTCCAGACGATACGAGTGACATTGATAAAAAAAAAAATCACCCTATAGTCCCGACTGACATTTGTACGATCGTTGGGTGTTCAAGTTATTAAAGCAGCATCTTTGAAAATTTGTTTTTCGCTTCATTGGAAGAGGTGGTAGATAAATCATTGTCACTGGTTTAAACAATTGCCGAAAGAACGGTTCCAGAAAGAGTTAAATGCTTTACATAAGGACTGTAAAAATGTTATTATATTCAATGGAGATTGTTTTTTTTTTTTGCAGAATAAATAAATTTTAGTTTCAATATGTTGTGCATTTTCATATAAAGGGTTATTCTAAGGACTTTATTGCCTCGCCAAGTATTTATCTTTAAAAAAAAAAATTCATATTCGGGGTCCGCGCGATTTAAAATTACGAATTTAGTGGTCCGTGAGGTCCAAAACGTTGGTGACCCCCTGTAATAAATGACTTACGGCCGTTTATTACATTTTAAAATATTTTGTTTAGAGAGTTAATTTTATTTCAAAGAAGCAGGGGCAGTTTTTTTATTTTTCATCCTTCGTCATATTGGTACAAAATAACAACAGAAATACAATTCTTCCCCAGTATTCGCGGGGGATTACGTTCCTAGAGCACCTGCGAAGAGTGAAAAACCGCGAATATTCGATGTGGTCCATAATAATGGCTATAAACATCAAAATATTATGTAAAATATAATTAAAAAAAAAAATAAATAAATAAATAAAAAAAAAGAAGCGCCTTATGCGAAAGGGGCGTCCAATAGGCCAGCAAATATGATAAATTGTCATTAACGAGTTAACGTTAAAAAGCCATTAAAAAAAAATCGCGAAACATATTTACGATTCCGTGAATATGCAGTTGTTCTAAAGGAAACTTCCGCGAATAACCGGGACCGTCCATATCGGGGTACACTGTATATATATTTTCTGTAATCAGAAGAAGGGAAAGGCCCAGCATGGCCCCGTAACTCCTGACAGAGTGGTAGGGGCGCCGTGTTGACATACGTACAGGTGCCAGGGATACGGTGTAGTCATAAAATCCATTAAAACTGAAGCAACACTCCATTATGTTTTAACAATTCTGCCAAGCCACCGTTTGTGCTATTATTAAACAGAAGACAGATTTAACAAGATGGCTTCCATCACGGTTTTATTAAAACGACGTCTGACGGCGAAGAGCTGCGACGATGGCGCCGGAAGCGATAAAACCTGAAGTACTTCCGGTATTTCGAACGTTTTCTTGTTTTTTTCGGTTCCTCTGCAATTTCGGGGTTTTCTAGCGTCGGTTTAGGGGCTGGAGACCTTCGGCTGTCGCCGCTGTTGTCTTCCAAACAAGGGACACGCTGCCCTTGTTTGCCATTTCTGTACAGAGAAAATAACCTCGCTGCTGCCGACTCCATTTTGTACGATTCGGATGTTCTGTCGTCTGCGATGCAACACAACTGTTTAATACTTCTTCTTATATATATATATATATATATATATATATATAGCACGTGACTATTGGATTGTTTGTGTGTGTATAAGTGTATATATGTGTATATATATATATGTGTGTATATATATATATATATATATATATGTGTATATATATATATATGTGTATATATATATATATATGTGCATATATATATACGTATATATATATGCATATATACACATATATATATATACACATATATATATATACACATATATATATATATACACACATATATATATATATATACACACATATATATATATATATATACACATATATATATATATACACACATATATATATATATACACACATATATATATATATACACACATATATATATATATACACACATATATATATACACACATATATATATATACATACATACATATATATACATACATATATATATACATACATACATACATATACATATATATACATACATACATACATACATATACATACATACATACATACATACATACATACATACATACATGTGCGTGTGTGTGTGTGGAGGCACGTGTCCTAGTGGTAAGGGTGTTGGGCTCGATTCCTGGGTTGCGTGTTGTGTTCTTGAGCAAAACACTTCATTTCACGTTGCTCCAGTACACTCAGCTGAAAAGGGGTACCAGTAATATCTGCGGGGTTTAACCCTGCGATGGACTATCACGTGGCACGTGATCGTGTCACGTGGGTTCCCAGCATTCCTCTGGAAATTCTTCTTTGTAGTTTTTTGTCGCCCCACGTCTGTTGGTCCCGAGACTGGTCTACCTTCAAAAACTCTCTCAGCCGTAAGTAGCTTGTTCTTTATTGATTCATTTTGTATAGGACCACGCAACACGCATATATCTATCTATCTATTCGCGCACGCATTCATACACTGCCCGGGCGTCACTGACCTGTGGGGCTATGTAGAACGACTATTGTCGCGGGTGGGACCAGTCCAGTTGACCACCGAGTACATTGTCATGATCAAACCTCCCACCCTCCTTCAAAAACGAAGGAGAGGCGGTTTTCCTTTGTGTGATAGCTATGGTGAAAGAGGTTGTATGGTGGACAAGGTTGAAAGGGCTGAGGTCAGACACCTTTCTCTCCGGCCAACAACTGATTCTTTTTTTCAAATACCACTTTGGAAGAAGAGTCAGGATGGAGAGAGAGGTGCTGTACCCCAGCAAGTTTTATGAAAGGTGGGTGAAAGTGGCGAGAATGGCCTGAGTGAATGGGCCTTCTCTCTATATCAGCCTGTAGGTTGAGGAAAAGGAGGAGGAGAGGAAGGGAGTACAAACTCTTCGTACTCCTGGAGATGAGGGTTGCACATTTTTTTTCGGGGGTATGTGTTACCCATATAAACTGTCTCCCTCTATTGGGGAAAATCGACTAACTTTTTTAATTCCATCTGTGATAACATTTTACACGTTTTTATTGTATGTAAACTTCCCCCTTTGTATTTGTCCCCTTCTTTTGTGCCCCTGTGGCTAATAAAGAAATATATCTATATATATATATATATATATATATATATACGGCTTCGGGATAAATACCCCCTCCGTCTCCGTGGTATTTTTTTCGGGGTTATAAGGGGCTTAGCTCTGTTTTTTGACCGTTGTATCACGTGACTGTCTCCCCCTCCGCCTTTTGGGATTCTTTCTCACATCATATAGACGCGTTCTTGAGGCTAGTAAAACGAGGTATCCTCTTGATAAGTCGGCAGACCTCGCAAATGCTCTATATCTTTATGATGTATTGTTTTTGTTTATGCCACGAAACTACGTAGTCGAGCAATCTAGAAGCAGTTTAGGTATGATACATTTTATTACTAATTATATCTAAATGTTTCTTCTCTCTTCATAATATATATATATATGAATATATATATATATATATATGAATATATATATATATATATATATATATATATATGAAGAAGAAGTTTATGAAACGGAAATGCGGGTATAAAGAATATATTAGGTAACAATTGTTTCTATAGTGTGTGGATTACCTATACCTCGCTATTTGTATAATATAAAAATATTATCATAAATCGTAGGTACACTGTAAGAGAACACACCATGTCGTCAGACCTTTATTCTACCATAAAGGTCTGACGACATGGTGAGTTCTCTTACAGTGTAAATCGTAGGTACACTGTAAGAGAACACACCATGTCGTCAGACCTTTATTCTACCATAAAGGTCTGACGACATGGTGAGTTCTCTTACAGTGTAAATCGTAGGTACACTGTAAGAGAACACACCATGTCGTCAGACCTTTATTCTACCATAAAGGTCTGACGACATGGTGAGTTCTCTTACAGTGTAAATCGTAGGTACACTGTAAGAGAACACACCATGTCGTCAGACCTTTATTCTACCATAAAGGTCTGACGACATGGTGAGTTCTCTTACAGTGTAAATCGTAGGTACACTGTAAGAGAACTCACCATGTCGTCAGACCTTTATTCTACCATAAAGGTCTGACGACATGGTGAGTTCTCTTACAGTGTAAATCGTAGGTACACTGTAAGAAAACATACCATGTCGTCAGACCTTTATTCTACCATAAAGGTCTGACGACATGGTGAGTTCTCTTACAGTGTAAATCGTAGGTACACTGTAAGAGAACACACCATGTCGTCAGACCTTTATTCTACCACAAAGGTCTGACGACATGGTGAGTTCTCTTACAGTGTACCTACGATTTATGATAATATTTTTATATTATACAAATAGCGAGGTATAGGTAATCCACACACTATAGAAACTATTGTTACCTAATATATTCTTTATACCCGCATTTCCGTTTTATAAACTTCTTCTTCATATTTTCTCCGGATTTTAAAGCATATTTTATTATACGTTGAGCAATCTCCGATGTCTGTTGACTCCATCCAATGAGACTACCTAGTAACATTGGAGTA